>VZRS01003113.1:0-198163 GCA_013398055.1 Ifrita kowaldi
ACCCCTCTGCCAGCACGGTGCTCTCCAGGGAGGAATTATTCCCCCCACTGCAGCCATTCCAGCCGTTCTCTTACCATCACAGGGAGTGAGTTTACAAGCCCTCACGGACTCCGGCCGTTCCCCCTCGCACCGGTCCCCAGCGCGGCACAGGACCTGCCGGCTCTCCGTCCCCTCCCCGCAGGTCACCGAGCACTGTTGGACACAGAGGGCGCAGATCAGGGCATCCTGTGTCATAGAACTTGGCAGAAATTCCCATGTTCCAGCCATGGCTTTTGGGACAGGCCGGTGCTGCCCCCACCTGCTGCCACCCACCTGGGACCAGGGCCCAGCTTTCCACGGCGCAGGGCACGGCGCCCGGTTGCAGGACCGCCGGCTCTCGGGGCGATCCCCGCTGCAGAACTTGGCATGGACAGAGCGGTTGGTGCCGTCTGGAAGAGGCTGGATGCAGCGCACCGTGCGGAGCTGGTAGCCAGAATTCCCACAGGTTTTGGTGCAGTGTTCCCACTCATCTGCTGCCCAGCTGGGAAGGGAAATGGGAGTGACACACCATCAGCTGTTAACTTTTTGTCCTGCTGTGGCTGCCTCATCCCTGGAGGAAGCTCATCTAGTGGAAGGACTCCCTTCCCATGCCAGAGGGTTGGAATGAGATGAGCTTTAAGGTCCCTTCCAACTCAACCCATTCCGTGATTTTATATATATATATATGTATGTATGTACGTATATACAGCAACCGCCCAATCAGATCAGTATCCATGCTTACACAGGTAGAAACTCCCCTCCATATTCAGGAACTGCAGGCTGGAAAGCTGTCAGCATCCCATCAAATTCATCCCACTCAATCTGGCTGGGGCTACCCTGTCCCAAGGAGAAATCCCTGCTCTCCATGCCCAGCCACACTCACAGGGGCTCTGTGCACTCCTGCAGGTTGCACATCCTACGGATGGGCTTTGGCTTTTTGCTGCCTTCGCAGAAGCTTCGATGAACCATCTTGTTGTCACTCTTCCTACGGCATCCATACTTGGTGTACTGGAACCCTGGGAAACATGTCAGAGAAATCAGGAGAATTAGGTCCTTGTTAGAATGNACCGCCGGCTCTCGGGGCGATCCCCGCTGCAGAACTTGGCATGGACAGAGCGGTTGGTGCCGTCTGGAAGAGGCTGGATGCAGCGCACCGTGCGGAGCTGGTAGCCAGAATTCCCACAGGTTTTGGTGCAGTGTTCCCACTCATCTGCTGCCCAGCTGGGAAGGGAAATGGGAGTGACACACCATCAGCTGTTAACTTTTTGTCCTGCTGTGGCTGCCTCATCCCTGGAGCAAGCTCATCTAGTGGAAGGACTCCCTTCCCATGCCAGAGGGTTGGAATGAGATGAGCTTTAAGGTCCCTTCCAACTCAACCCATTCCGTGATTTTATATATATATATATGTATGTATGTACGTATATACAGCAACCGCCCAATCAGATCAGTATCCATGCTTACACAGGTAGAAACTCCCCTCCATATTCAGGAACTGCAGGCTGGAAAGCTGTCAGCATCCCATCAAATTCATCCCACTCAATCTGGCTGGGGCTACCCTGTCCCAAGGAGAAATCCCTGCTCTCCATGCCCAGCCACACTCACAGGGGCTCTGTGCACTCCTGCAGGTTGCACATCCTACGGATGGGCTTTGGCTTTTTGCTGCCTTCGCAGAAGCTTCGATGAACCATCTTGTTGTCACTCTTCCTACGGCATCCATACTTGGTGTACTGGAACCCTGGGAAACATGTCAGAGAAATCAGGAGAATTAGGTTCTTGTTAGAATGTTTGGTTTAAATAGGGTTTTCTGGCCTATTAAATGGGTTTACAGGACAAGTATTCTGGTATTTGCATTCCCCATTCTTTGCTTAAGAGCCATGGACAGACCATGAGTACAGGGAATGCTCAGGAGCATCAATGTCTGAGTTTGGGCATCCAAAGTGGCTTGGGCTGTGAATTTAAACACCTAAAGAAGCCTTTTTCTTCCTAGACTGCAAGTGTGACACCTGGGAACAATCATGCACTTCAGGTATTTTAAGCTTGGGCCCTAAAGTAACAAACCGCTGTTACAAAAGGGAAGCCAAGAATTCTAAATCATTCCCTGCCCCCAATTTTTTGGTAATTTGTCTCTTGTTACAGGTGCCTCATCCCCTGCTCACCTCCACCGCAGGGTTTGGAGCACTGGGACCAGCTCTTCAAGGCCCACTCAAAGGTGTCCGTGTCCTCCCTCAGCACGTTGTTGCTGTGGATGGTCGGCACCGAATCCTCGTGGATGATGTATCTGTAAGTCAGGCTGGATCTGGTGTCGTTCTCCCGAGGAATGATCTATGAATAAGCAAACGTAAACCCAGCACTGTTGTTGATTCCTCTGCAAAGTACAGACACCAAGGTCTGGCTCTGGGATGGTCCTGAAGGCCCCTCCCAAGGCCAAGCCCCATGTTCCCAGAGCTCAACACGTCACCCACCAGCACCACCACGGCGTCGTGCAGGGGCCCATCCGTGTGCAGCGTTTCCGTGTCGTCCTCGATGCTGTACTCCCACTGCACGCCCAGATCAATGAAGGATCGGGATCTGGCCTCCTCCCCTTTCCCATTCAGGATATAGTGTCCTGTAGCCTGGTTCTTGATTGCTGGGAGGAGTGAGAGCAGAGCCTGTCGTGCCTCACCCGCACTGGCAGCAATCGGGGTGGCACGGGGAGGGGTATTTCCAGCAGATTATGAAAATAACATTTTTTCATCACATTTTACTTTCCTCTGTGCACACAGGTGTGTCCCAGATGCTAAAATCTGTAAGTGATGCTAAAATCCGTAAGTGAAGAGCTGAGGAATCAGAGCCCTGTGGAACTGCCTGGGTTTGGGTTTCCACAGCACACTTCAACAGCCAGGTTCAGGGGGGAATAAGATGATGATGCTTCAATTAGAAGCCAATTCATTAAAAATTGGAATCATAGAATGGTTTGGATTGGAAGGGACCTTAAAGATCATCCAGTTCCAACACCCATTAAAAGATGGACTCTCATTTTTTCTTCCATACAGCTTTTTGAAATGCACCATAGGAATAATTAAAAGATACTAAATTTGATTCACCCTGGCAGTGCCCAATTTCATGTGAGTCATCACAATCTTTGGTTAGTAAACATGCAAATTGGGGTCAGTTTAATATTTTGGAGAATTCAAATGAGCTGATGTTTGTTTGCTGAGCTGTAGGACTGCAGGACTAAGCCCTGACCATGCAATTTGGAAAGCCCACATTTACTCAACCCCTTCACTGGATTCTCTCATCCCTCAGGCTCTCCGGCATGAGCACCCCGTGCTTCTTCTCAAGCCTCATACCAAACTTGAGCAGAGAAACACTTACCAAGAAAGTGAGGAGAGGCCTCGTCTTCTTGGATAAACACATGTCGAGCCCCGGGAGGGATATCAAACATCTTAAGGTACCCTTTGGCACGTGCAGGGTCAGTGGAGGCAGCAGGGAGGAAAAGAGAAAGGAACAGCCACGGTCAGGAGCACAGGGCACGGCCCAGCTCTGCTTGCAGGAGAGGGCATCCAGCAGCAACTGATGAGCAGGGCTGGGAGACATGGAGCCAATCGGTCTGTAACACGTGGGACAGGCCCTCCCTGGGCTTTTCTCTTCCAGGGAGAGAAGAGACACTAGTTACAGATCGATTTGCCATTTCCCAGTTGGGATCAGTTTAATATTTACAGCCGTGCTGCTCCAAGCAGGATCTACCAACAATTTAGGCAAAAAGATGTTTCCTGTGTTACTCAGCACACAAGGACACAAGCACAAGTCTTCTTCATTATTTTCCCAAATCAGTCCTCAGCCAGGTTGTTGGATTGGAATTTACTGACTGCCCTGTCAGATGGTCATGTCTGAAGTGAAAGTAAAAAGTTGTTCCCAAAGAAAAGTATTCTTAGTTTCAATTTCAGTTATTAACCAGTGCAAATCACAGCTAATTAGTGTAAAATTAAGGAAGCACTGCCATTAGGAAGACCAGAATCCCTTCTAGGGATCGGTCACAGGTACTTAAAGATCAAGATTTAATCAAGAGCCCCATAAGTTCTCTGAGTGCATGGGCTTTTCAGGTTCCTGTTATTTTCTTTTTAACAACTGCAGATTTATTTATGCAAAATCACTGGATTTTGGGACTACTGAATGTACTGGCAGTCTGTCCTGCCCCTGACATACACAGCTCCTCAGAAAATCCAAGTGAAGGAACAAAAGAGCTGGGAATAGGGAAAATCACAGTCCTGGCTGAGCAGTGCCTGTGCCCAACAGCATTTCCAATGTTTTCCTTCATCGCCTTTAGAGCACAGGGAACATCAAGTTTTTGCCTGGTTTGGCATTACCTGTCTGTGTCTACAGGAAGATGGGAATTGCCATTCCCATGGATGCCTCTCTCCCTACAAGCCGTTGCACTTACCCAGAATGTTTTTAGCCTCCTTTGTCCCAGAAAGGGAAACACTGTGAGCTCCTCTGGGTAAGGGAAAGGCTCCTCTGGTCTTCCCTTAAACAGAACACCTGGAATTAGTGTCCTGAGAGCCGAGTCCGGTCATTCCACTGATTGGGTGTCACCCAGATGCTCTTTACAAGCAAAAAATATAAATTTCATCAAGACAAATGCATTTACAGTGGATTTGGACACATCTGGGCAGGACGACCAGTCCATGGAAATTGGACAATTCGGGCAGGATTTTAAGTTGGATACTTGCAGAAACTGTTCTCTAGAAACTTGAATTCTTTTTGGTACCTCTTGCTTACATGTTTCCCTGTAGAAAGAGGTCAATTAGCCATTTTAATGACCAGATTACCCAGGCTAGGGAAAAACTATCAGCATTCCCTGAACATCTCCGTCACTTCCATATCCATCCAAAATCAGGGGCTGATGGACAGCAGCTTATCCTGCACAGGCACAGAGATGGGCCTCAAGGGATGGTGTTACATCCATTATTCCCAAGGCTTGAATGATTATGGCATTATCCCATGTCTGTGAGTGTGACATAAATCCCCAAGCCAACAGGAGCTCCGGCCAGCTGTAGGCAGATGTTATTCCTACCAAGCTTTTTGGGAGTGCGGGTATAGGTCCCCTTCACCGTCCGGCAGTGGGAGTCGTCCCCGCCACAGACCCCACACTGGTCCTCAGCCTTGCTGGAGCCAATTTCCTTGTCACAGCCCACCTTCTGCAGAAAAAAGGGCAAGATTGGATATTAGGAGGGAATTCTTTCCTATTAGGGTGCTGAGGCCCTGGCACAGGTTGCCCAGGGAAGCTGTGACTGCCCCGTCCCTGGAAGTGTCCAAGGCCAGGTTGGAAAGCGCTTGGAGCAACCTGGGTAGTGGAAGGTCATGGCAGGGGGTTGGAACTGATGATCTTTAAGGTCCCTTTCAGCCCAAAACAGTATGGGATTCCATGATAAGAAACAATCACTGGAAGAGAAGCGGAACATTTCCATGGAATGGGTCTGTGCTGTTCTCTAATTTAGTTTCAATCTCAAGGAATTAGAGGAATACAATGCTGCAAATATGGAATTTAGAGACATCTGCAAAGTCTCTCTCTGCCCGTGAGCTGTTCCCATGAGTTGTCCCCAGAGTGTCCCTGGACAAGCTGCCACTCACCACGCATTCCCCACGGACACAGATACTGTAGGGATCCTTGTAGGAGCAGCGAGTCCCATCGTGCACTGGCTGCTTCATGTGAGCCACATCCCCCGTTTCTCTGGACTGGCAGTACAGGTGACATCTCTTGGGAGCTGTGGAGACAGGGAAAAGAAAGGACTGCATGGAGGACAGCGATCCGGGTGTGCTCCTGACAACTATCTCACCGATGGAGCGAGGAGTGAGAAAGGACAGGCAGGTTTGGGGGTGAGGATGGGGGCAGAGCAGTGGAATGCGGTGGTTTGGGAAGGAACATGTGGATTGGGGGGAATTTTTGGGGAAAATGGGCAGTTTAGGGGAAAATGGGGAAGTTTGGGCAGAAACTCAGGGATTTAGGGCAAAACTCGTGTTTTTGAGATATAATGTGGCATTTTTGGGCAAAAAGTATCCATTTTTGGGATAAACAAGCAATTTGAAGTCATAATGGTGAATTTTAGGGATAANAGGGCCCAGCTTTCCACGGCGCAGGGCACGGTGCCCGGTTGCAGGACCGCCGGCTCTCGGGGCGATCCCCGCTGCAGAACTTGGCATGGACAGAGCGGTTGGTGCCGTCTGGAAGAGGCTGGATGCAGCGCACCGTGCGGAGCTGGTAGCCAGAATTCCCACAGGTTTTGGTGCAGTGTTCCCACTCATCTGCTGCCCAGCTGGGAAGGGAAATGGGAGTGACACACCATCAGCTGTTAACTTTTTGTCCTGCTGTGGCTGCCTCATCCCTGGAGCAAGCTCATCTAGTGGAAGGACTCCCTTCCCATGCCAGAGGGTTGGAATGAGATGAGCTTTAAGGTCCCTTCCAACTCAACCCATTCCGTGATTTTATATATATATATATGTATGTATGTACGTATATACAGCAACCGCCCAATCAGATCAGTATCCATGCTTACACAGGTAGAAACTGCCCTCCATATTCAGGAACTGCAGGCTGGAAAGCTGTCAGCATCCCATCAAATTCATCCCACTCAATCTGGCTGGGGCTACCCTGTCCCAAGGAGAAATCCCTGCTCTCCATGCCCAGCCACACTCACAGGGGCTCTGTGCACTCCTGCAGGTTGCACATCCTACGGATGGGCTTTGGCTTTTTGCTGCCTTCGCAGAAGCTTCGATGAACCATCTTGTTGTCACTCTTCCTACGGCATCCATACTTGGTGTACTGGAACCCTGGGAAACATGTCAGAGAAATCAGGAGAATTAGGTCCTTGTTAGAATGTTTGGTTTAAATAGGGTTTTCTGGCCTATTAAATGGGTTTACAGGACAAGTATTCTGGTATTTGCATTCCCCATTCTTTGCTTAAGAGCCATGGACAGACCATGAGTACAGGGAATGCTCAGGAGCATCAATGTCTGAGTTTGGGCATCCAAAGTGGCTTGGGCTGTGAATTTAAACACCTAAAGAAGCCTTTTTCTTCCTAGACTGCAAGTGTGACACCTGGGAACAATCATGCACTTCAGGTATTTTAAGCTTGGGCCCTAAAGTAACAAACCGCTGTTACAAAAGGGAAGCCAAGAATTCTAAATCATTCCCTGCCCCCAATTTTTTGGTAATTTGTCTCTTGTTACAGGTGCCTCATCCCCTGCTCACCTCCACCGCAGGGTTTGGAGCACTGGGACCAGCTCTTCAAGGCCCACTCAAAGGTGTCCGTGTCCTCCCTCAGCACGTTGTTGCTGTGGATGGTCGGCACCGAATCCTCGTGGATGATGTATCTGTAAGTCAGGCTGGATCTGGTGTCGTTCTCCCGAGGAATGATCTATGAATAAGCAAACGTAAACCCAGCACTGTTGTTGATTCCTCTGCAAAGTACAGACACCAAGGTCTGGCTCTGGGATGGTCCTGAAGGCCCCTCCCAAGGCCAAGCCCCATGTTCCCAGAGCTCAACACGTCACCCACCAGCACCACCACGGCGTCGTGCAGGGGCCCATCCGTGTGCAGCGTTTCCGTGTCGTCCTCGATGCTGTACTCCCACTGCACGCCCAGATCAATGAAGGATCGGGATCTGGCCTCCTCCCCTTTCCCATTCAGGATATAGTGTCCTGTAGCCTGGTTCTTGATTGCTGGGAGGAGTGAGAGCAGAGCCTGTCGTGCCTCACCCGCACTGGCAGCAATCGGGGTGGCACGGGGAGGGGTATTTCCAGCAGATTATGAAAATAACATTTTTTCATCACATTTTACTTTCCTCTGTGCACACAGGTGTGTCCCAGATGCTAAAATCTGTAAGTGATGCTAAAATCCGTAAGTGAAGAGCTGAGGAATCAGAGCCCTGTGGAACTGCCTGGGTTTGGGTTTCCACAGCACACTTCAACAGCCAGGTTCAGGGGGGAATAAGATGATGATGCTTCAATTAGAAGCCAATTCATTAAAAATTGGAATCATAGAATGGTTTGGATTGGAAGGGACCTTAAAGATCATCCAGTTCCAACACCCATTAAAAGATGGACTCTCATTTTTTCTTCCATACAGCTTTTTGAAATGCACCATAGGAATAATTAAAAGATACTAAATTTGATTCACCCTGGCAGTGCCCAATTTCATGTGAGTCATCACAATCTTTGGTTAGTAAACATGCAAATTGGGGTCAGTTTAATATTTTGGAGAATTCAAATGAGCTGATGTTTGTTTGCTGAGCTGTAGGACTGCAGGACTAAGCCCTGACCATGCAATTTGGAAAGCCCACATTTACTCAACCCCTTCACTGGATTCTCTCATCCCTCAGGCTCTCCGGCATGAGCACCCCGTGCTTCTTCTCAAGCCTCATACCAAACTTGAGCAGAGAAACACTTACCAAGAAAGTGAGGAGAGGCCTCGTCTTCTTGGATAAACACATGTCGAGCCCCGGGAGGGATATCAAACATCTTAAGGTACCCTTTGGCACGTGCAGGGTCAGTGGAGGCAGCAGGGAGGAAAAGAGAAAGGAACAGCCACAGTCAGGAGCACAGGGCACGGCCCAGCTCTGCTTGCAGGAGAGGGCATCCAGCAGCAACTGATGAGCAGGGCTGGGAGACATGGAGCCAATCGGTCTGTAACACGTGGGACAGGCCCTCCCTGGGCTTTTCTCTTCCAGGGAGAGAAGAGACACTAGTTACAGATCGATTTGCCATTTCCCAGCTGGGATCAGTTTAATATTTACAGCCGTGCTGCTCCAAGCAGGATCTACCAACAATTTAGGCAAAAAGATGTTTCCTGTGTTACTCAGCACACAAGGACACAAGCACAAGTCTTCTTCATTATTTTCCCAAATCAGTCCTCAGCCAGGTTGTTGGATTGGAATTTACTGACTGCCCTGTCAGATGGTCATGTCTGAAGTGAAAGTAAAAAGTTGTTCCCAAAGAAAAGTATTCTTAGTTTCAATTTCAGTTATTAACCAGTGCAAATCACAGCTAATTAGTGTAAAATTAAGGAAGCACTGCCATTAGGAAGACCAGAATCCCTTCTAGGGATCGGTCACAGGTACTTAAAGATCAAGATTTAATCAAGAGCCCCATAAGTTCTCTGAGTGCATGGGCTTTTCAGGTTCCTGTTATTTTCTTTTTAACAACTGCAGATTTATTTATGCAAAATCACTGGATTTTGGGACTACTGAATGTACTGGCAGTCTGTCCTGCCCCTGACATACACAGCTCCTCAGAAAATCCAAGTGAAGGAACAAAAGAGCTGGGAATAGGGAAAATCACAGTCCTGGCTGAGCAGTGCCTGTGCCCAACAGCATTTCCAATGTTTTCCTTCATCGCCTTTAGAGCACAGGGAACATCAAGTTTTTGCCTGGTTTGGCATTACCTGTCTGTGTCTACAGGAAGATGGGAATTGCCATTCCCATGGATGCCTCTCTCCCTACAAGCCGTTGCACTTACCCAGAATGTTTTTAGCCTCCTTTGTCCCAGAAAGGGAAACACTGTGAGCTCCTCTGGGTAAGGGAAAGGCTCCTCTGGTCTTCCCTTAAACAGAACACCTGGAATTAGTGTCCTGAGAGCCGAGTCCGGTCATTCCACTGATTGGGTGTCACCCAGATGCTCTTTACAAGCAAAAAATATAAATTTCATCAAGACAAATGCATTTACAGTGGATTTGGACACATCTGGGCAGGACGACCAGTCCATGGAAATTGGACAATTCGGGCAGGATTTTAAGTTGGATACTTGCAGAAACTGTTCTCTCGAAACTTGAATTCTTTTTGGTACCTCTTGCTTACATGTTTCCCTGTAGAAAGAGGTCAATTAGCCATTTTAATGACCAGATTACCCAGGCTAGGGAAAAACTATCAGCATTCCCTGAACATCTCCGTCACTTCCATATCCATCCAAAATCAGGGGCTGATGGACAGCAGCTTATCCTGCACAGGCACAGAGATGGGCCTCAAGGGATGGTGTTACATCCATTATTCCCAAGGCTTGAATGATTATGGCATTATCCCATGTCTGTGAGTGTGACATAAATCCCCAAGCCAACAGGAGCTCCGGCCAGCTGTAGGCAGATGTTATTCCTACCAAGCTTTTTGGGAGTGCGGGTATAGGTCCCCTTCACCGTCCGGCAGTGGGAGTCGTCCCCGCCACAGACCCCACACTGGTCCTCAGCCTTGCTGGAGCCAATTTCCTTGTCACAGCCCACCTTCTGCAGAAAAAAGGGCAAGATTGGATATTAGGAGGGAATTCTTTCCTATTAGGGTGCTGAGGCCCTGGCACAGGTTGCCCAGGGAAGCTGTGACTGCCCCGTCCCTGGAAGTGTCCAAGGCCAGGTTGGAAAGCGCTTGGAGCAACCTGGGTAGTGGAAGGTCATGGCAGGGGGTTGGAACTGATGATCTTTAAGGTCCCTTTCAGCCCAAAACAGTATGGGATTCCATGATAAGAAACAATCACTGGAAGAGAAGCGGAACATTTCCATGGAATGGGTCTGTGCTGTTCTCTAATTTAGTTTCAATCTCAAGGAATTAGAGGAATACAATGCTGCAAATATGGAATTTAGAGACATCTGCAAAGTCTCTCTCTGCCCGTGAGCTGTTCCCATGAGTTGTCCCCAGAGTGTCCCTGGACAAGCTGCCACTCACCACGCATTCCCCACGGACACAGATACTGTAGGGATCCTTGTAGGAGCAGCGAGTCCCATCGTGCACTGGCTGCTTCATGTGAGCCACATCCCCCGTTTCTCTGGACTGGCAGTACAGGTGACATCTCTTGGGAGCTGTGGAGACAGGGAAAAGAAAGGACTGCATGGAGGACAGCGATCCGGGTGTGCTCCTGACAACTATCTCACCGATGGAGCGAGGAGTGAGAAAGGACAGGCAGGTTTGGGGGTGAGGATGGGGGCAGAGCAGTGGAATGCGGTGGTTTGGGAAGGAACATGTGGATTGGGGGGAATTTTTGGGGAAAATGGGCAGTTTAGGGGAAAATGGGGAAGTTTGGGCAGAAACTCAGGGATTTAGGGCAAAACTCGTGTTTTTGAGATATAATGTGGCATTTTTGGGCAAAAAGTATCCATTTTTGGGATAAACAAGCAATTTGAAGTCATAATGGTGAATTTTAGGGATAANAGAGCACAGGGAACATCAAGTTTTTGCCTGGTTTGGCATTACCTGTCTGTGTCTACAGGAAGATGGGAATTGCCATTCCCATGGATGCCTCTCTCCCTACAAGCCGTTGCACTTACCCAGAATGTTTTTAGCCTCCTTTGTCCCAGAAAGGGAAACACTGTGAGCTCCTCTGGGTAAGGGAAAGGCTCCTCTGGTCTTCCCTTAAACAGAACACCTGGAATTAGTGTCCTGAGAGCCGAGTCCGGTCATTCCACTGATTGGGTGTCACCCAGATGCTCTTTACAAGCAAAAAATATAAATTTCATCAAGACAAATGCATTTACAGTGGATTTGGACACATCTGGGCAGGACGACCAGTCCATGGAAATTGGACAATTCGGGCAGGATTTTAAGTTGGATACTTGCAGAAACTGTTCTCTAGAAACTTGAATTCTTTTTGGTACCTCTTGCTTACATGTTTCCCTGTAGAAAGAGGTCAATTAGCCATTTTAATGACCAGATTACCCAGGCTAGGGAAAAACTATCAGCATTCCCTGAACATCTCCGTCACTTCCATATCCATCCAAAATCAGGGGCTGATGGACAGCAGCTTATCCTGCACAGGCACAGAGATGGGCCTCAAGGGATGGTGTTACATCCATTATTCCCAAGGCTTGAATGATTATGGCATTATCCCATGTCTGTGAGTGTGACATAAATCCCCAAGCCAACAGGAGCTCCGGCCAGCTGTAGGCAGATGTTATTCCTACCAAGCTTTTTGGGAGTGCGGGTATAGGTCCCCTTCACCGTCCGGCAGTGGGAGTCGTCCCCGCCACAGACCCCACACTGGTCCTCAGCCTTGCTGGAGCCAATTTCCTTGTCACAGCCCACCTTCTGCAGAAAAAAGGGCAAGATTGGATATTAGGAGGGAATTCTTTCCTATTAGGGTGCTGAGGCCCTGGCACAGGTTGCCCAGGGAAGCTGTGACTGCCCCGTCCCTGGAAGTGTCCAAGGCCAGGTTGGAAAGCGCTTGGAGCAACCTGGGTAGTGGAAGGTCATGGCAGGGGGTTGGAACTGATGATCTTTAAGGTCCCTTTCAGCCCAAAACAGTATGGGATTCCATGATAAGAAACAATCACTGGAAGAGAAGCGGAACATTTCCATGGAATGGGTCTGTGCTGTTCTCTAATTTAGTTTCAATCTCAAGGAATTAGAGGAATACAATGCTGCAAATATGGAATTTAGAGACATCTGCAAAGTCTCTCTCTGCCCGTGAGCTGTTCCCATGAGTTGTCCCCAGAGTGTCCCTGGACAAGCTGCCACTCACCACGCATTCCCCACGGACACAGATACTGTAGGGATCCTTGTAGGAGCAGCGAGTCCCATCGTGCACTGGCTGCTTCATGTGAGCCACATCCCCCGTTTCTCTGGACTGGCAGTACAGGTGACATCTCTTGGGAGCTGTGGAGACAGGGAAAAGAAAGGACTGCATGGAGGACAGCGATCCGGGTGTGCTCCTGACAACTATCTCACCGATGGAGCGAGGAGTGAGAAAGGACAGGCAGGTTTGGGGGTGAGGATGGGGGCAGAGCAGTGGAATGCGGTGGTTTGGGAAGGAACATGTGGATTGGGGGGAATTTTTGGGGAAAATGGGCAGTTTAGGGGAAAATGGGGAAGTTTGGGCAGAAACTCAGGGATTTAGGGCAAAACTCGTGTTTTTGAGATATAATGTGGCATTTTTGGGCAAAAAGTATCCATTTTTGGGATAAACAAGCAATTTGAAGTCATAATGGTGAATTTTAGGGATAANTTGGCATTACCTGTCTGTGTCTACAGGAAGATGGGAATTGCCATTCCCATGGATGCCTCTCTCCCTACAAGCCGTTGCACTTACCCAGAATGTTTTTAGCCTCCTTTGTCCCAGAAAGGGAAACACTGTGAGCTCCTCTGGGTAAGGGAAAGGCTCCTCTGGTCTTCCCTTAAACAGAACACCTGGAATTAGTGTCCTGAGAGCCGAGTCCGGTCATTCCACTGATTGGGTGTCACCCAGATGCTCTTTACAAGCAAAAAATATAAATTTCATCAAGACAAATGCATTTACAGTGGATTTGGACACATCTGGGCAGGACGACCAGTCCATGGAAATTGGACAATTCGGGCAGGATTTTAAGTTGGATACTTGCAGAAACTGTTCTCTAGAAACTTGAATTCTTTTTGGTACCTCTTGCTTACATGTTTCCCTGTAGAAAGAGGTCAATTAGCCATTTTAATGACCAGATTACCCAGGCTAGGGAAAAACTATCAGCATTCCCTGAACACCTCCGTCACTTCCATATCCATCCAAAATCAGGGGCTGATGGACAGCAGCTTATCCTGCACAGGCACAGAGATGGGCCTCAAGGGATGGTGTTACATCCATTATTCCCAAGGCTTGAATGATTATGGCATTATCCCATGTCTGTGAGTGTGACATAAATCCCCAAGCCAACAGGAGCTCCGGCCAGCTGTAGGCAGATGTTATTCCTACCAAGCTTTTTGGGAGTGCGGGTATAGGTCCCCTTCACCGTCCGGCAGTGGGAGTCGNAGGTCCCCTTCACCGCCCGGCAGTGGGAGTCGTCCCCGCCACAGACCCCACACTGGTCCTCAGCCTTGCTGGAGCCAATTTCCTTGTCACAGCCCACCTTCTGCAGAAAAAAGGGCAAGATTGGATATTAGGAGGGAATTCTTTCCTATTAGGGTGCTGAGGCCCTGGCACAGGTTGCCCAGGGAAGCTGTGACTGCCCCGTCCCTGGAAGTGTCCAAGGCCAGGTTGGAAAGCGCTTGGAGCAACCTGGGTAGTGGAAGGTCATGGCAGGGGGTTGGAACTGATGATCTTTAAGGTCCCTTTCAGCCCAAAACAGTATGGGATTCCATGATAAGAAACAATCACTGGAAGAGAAGCGGAACATTTCCATGGAATGGGTCTGTGCTGTTCTCTAATTTAGTTTCAATCTCAAGGAATTAGAGGAATACAATGCTGCAAATATGGAATTTAGAGACATCTGCAAAGTCTCTCTCTGCCCGTGAGCTGTTCCCATGAGTTGTCCCCAGAGTGTCCCTGGACAAGCTGCCACTCACCACGCATTCCCCACGGACACAGATACTGTAGGGATCCTTGTAGGAGCAGCGAGTCCCATCGTGCACTGGCTGCTTCATGTGAGCCACATCCCCCGTTTCTCTGGACTGGCAGTACAGGTGACATCTCTTGGGAGCTGTGGAGACAGGGAAAAGAAAGGACTGCATGGAGGACAGCGATCCGGGTGTGCTCCTGACAACTATCTCACCGATGGAGCGAGGAGTGAGAAAGGACAGGCAGGTTTGGGGGTGAGGATGGGGGCAGAGCAGTGGAATGCGGTGGTTTGGGAAGGAACATGTGGATTGGGGGGAATTTTTGGGGAAAATGGGCAGTTTAGGGGAAAATGGGGAAGTTTGGGCAGAAACTCAGGGATTTAGGGCAAAACTCGTGTTTTTGAGATATAATGTGGCATTTTTGGGCAAAAAGTATCCATTTTTGGGATAAACAAGCAATTTGAAGTCATAATGGTGAATTTTAGGGATAAACCGGGCGGCTTGGGGGGAAATGGGGGATTTGGGGTGAAAATGGAGAAATGAGAGCAAGACTTGTGATTTTGAGACATAATTCTGCAACTTTGGAGCAAAAACGTCAATTTTAGGGATAAAGGAGCATGTTCAGGGGGAAAATTGTGTAGTAAAAAGGGCAAATTTGGGTCAGAGTAGGAGAAATGCAGGTTAAAATCAGCGATTTAGGGCCTGATTTATTTTAATTTATTATATTTAATTTATTATATTTTAATTTATATCTATATTTTTAGATATAATGTGCTAATTTAGGGTCAAAATTGTCAATTCTGATAATTGATAAAATGATAAATGGGATAAATGAGGGGGAAATTGATAGTTTGGGGCTAAAATGGAAAAATTTGAGTCAGAGCAGGGAATTTGGGTATTAAAATCCAGGATTTATGGCAAAACTATTGATTTTGAGACAAAACAGACAGATGGATGGGGAGGGAACCAACTTATTTGCTTTTCTGGGAGTTCTGGGCCTGTCCCTGAGATATCCAGGCCAAGGGGAATGGCTTCAAACCCTTTCAAGTGTCACTTAAAGGCCCAGAGCAGGACGCACGGTCGGGGTGCTCGTAGGGCAGCCAGTGGTGTCGGCTGCCCCGGAACTCGAAGTGGGAATTGCGCTGCTGGCACTGCTGCGCCCTGAAGTCCTCAAAGTGCTTTGGACACTCCTCAGTGCTGCACAGCTGGAACTCAAAATTGACCCCGGCGCAATCGTCACCTCCATTGATGGGCCTGTGAGCAGAAAACATTGCAGAGGTTCTCATCAGGGAGAAATTGTTCCCTGCCAGGGGGCTGAGGCCCTGGCACAGGTAGCCCACAGAAGCTGTGGCTGCCCCATCCCTACAAGTGTCCAAGGCCAGGTTGGACAGGGCTTGGAGCAACCCGGGCTAGTGGGAGGTGTCCCTGCCCCATGGCAGCGGTTGGAACTGGATGAATTTAAGGTCCTTTCCAACCCAAACCGGTCTGGGATTCTGTAATTCTAAGGAATTCTTGGATTCTCCAAAAATGATCCCATTTCAAGGGGCTTGAACAGAATGTCCACCCAAAACCTCAATGCCATTTCAAGTGACCCCTCTCACGACCCCCAGGTGGGTGCAAGACCCACACCTACATTGGGTTGTTGCACTGGCGTGTACGGAAGCGAACCCCAGTTCCACAGGTCCGTGAGCAGGAGCCAAACTTGGTCCAGGGTCCCCAGTGTCCATCCTGCTTCAGCTGGTTGGTGTTCTTCCACATGCAGTGACCCTTGTAGCACCACTGACGGAATTGGGGCAGGAAAACAGGTGAGAACAGACACAATCCCCAAATCAAATGTATAAGTACAGTACAGGAACATTTTGCGGTTGCCTGGGGGACACTCAGATGTTACAAGCGGCTCTCCTGTACCTCAAAATACAGGGAATTTGCTAAGAAAACCCAGGTATTTGAATGTAATTTTATAATTGAAAATGGATTGGCAGCAGGACACCCACTAATGGGGATATTAAAGGGAAAAATCAGGCGCTAATCCTCAGCCTACACAAACATTTGCCACAGGGTGTCTGGATAACGAGTTCTGAGCAGCCATCCCACGGCAACAGCATCATCTGCTTCCCTGGATTACTGAAGGCACTTGACAGAAGCTTTGCAGATGAGAGAGAACCCAAAAAACACAACAAAGAGGTCACAGAATAGGTTGCACCTCAGCTGGAATCTCTATGCCCAAAATGTGCTAGCAAACCTTGTTCGGCTCCCAGAATATCCCATTGGGAAAGCATGGCTCCCGCTTTCCCCATGTTCTCACTTCACCCCAGGAATGCCAGGCAACTCCCCGCTTCCCTCTGTGCCCTTCAACCCAAACGCATGTAACTGTTGGTTTTATTCCCCAGACAAACAGGGTGCAGAGCCCAGACTCACTTTTCCTGGGGCGCACTCCGTGCCATCGAGAGGAGGTCCTTTCTTGGTCTTGCAGAAGTAGGGGTTATCGGGATGGCTGCACCACAGCTGCTTGCATGGATCAAAGGTTCGGAACTGAAACACACAACAGTCATGAGATGAAATGCAGAACATGAAGTTATTTACACTTTTTGGGAAAGTAAATACTTTTTATATTTTATTTACACTTTATTTGTGTCTTTTATTTTATTTATACTTTTTGGATAAGGATCCAACCCACTCCATAGATTCCATCTCACACACCCCAATGAGCCCAGCATCTTCAGGGCAGTGTTTATTTCCTGTATCCCCCACCCCTGGGCTAGTGAAAAGAGGAAAGAAGACACCCAGAAGTGGGACAAAAATGAGAGTTTTTTTCCTTTTCTTTCTTGGGATTGCTTCCACCAATCTGTGCCACGTGGACCATGCTGCCACTCATTTTCCCAGTATTCTACAGGACCCAGAGGACTGGGTTTCCCCCATAAATATCCCCCAGCTCTTTACGGATCTCTTTAAATACTCTATTAACTTCTCTCCAATGATTATGACACTGCAGCTCCCCCATCAGGTCACACCCCCTTGCTGTGTGTCTCTGCCTGGGTGCCCGGGACGTACTGCGGTGCACATCCTATAGCCCACGCCAAAGTCGAAGCGGCACTGCTCATCCATGGAATAGTTGATGCCTGGCAACTCAGGAAGCTTGGGCCAGTCATGCTCGAAAGGGTCATCAAGAAGACAGTCATAAGAGCTGTGGAAAGAGACACAGAAAAAAATACCATGAGAAGATGTATACTCCTAATTCCTGCCCCATCCCTGGAAGTGTTCAAGGCCAGGTTGGGAGGGGCTTGCTTGGAGCAACCTGGTCTAGTGGAAGATGTCCCTGTCCATGGCGGGGGGTTTGGAACGAGATGAGCTTTAAGGTCCCTTCCAACCCAAACCATTCTGGAATTCTGAGGCCTATTCCAAATCCTGCTGGAGTTAGAGGGGTCTTTCCACAGACTTTCCATCCCCAGGGGATGGACAATGGAACAACCCCATGTGAGGATACAGCATTCATGGGTTGGAGCTTTTCTAACAGAGATGTGAAGGGAAAGAGAGTGTGAAAAGAGAGGGATCAGAGATCGGCTGCACTGGGGAGGCCTTACTGGATGTATCTCCTGAGCTCCTGGCCGCTGCAGCGGGACCAGTGGTAGCGGTGGAAGGCAGCCTGCACCAAGGGGGCCATGACGCTGCCCATCGCCGTCTCGTCCCCACATCTGTTCCCTTGCCCATCGTGCTCCATGCCCAGCCTGGAACAAAGAACCTCCCTCAGAGCTACTGCAAAAACAACTGTAAGGAAACAGCTATGGAAGAGGTTCCAAATCTGACCACCAGCACAGGCGGTTGGGGAGAAGGCAGTGAAGGACACTCAAACCAGCTCCTGTCTCCACTGCCTGGACCTTGCAGGTCCCTTCCTGACCTTTCCCTCATGCCAGAGAAAACAAGTTCACCCTCCCTCCCCTTCCTTTCTTCCACCACTTGTCTCTCCATTGCTTCAACCACTACTGCACTCCCAGGGGGATGGAAATAAAACCAGGACATCTTCCATGGAGCCGTTAAACCCAACTCCCTTGGAGCAAGCATAGAGTGCAGCACAGCATTTTGGTGTCATCTGATAACAGATGTTGCACTTACACGTGCCCAGTCTCATGAGCAACAACAAAGGCTGATGAAAACCCGTCCTCGTGGTTGAGGGTGCAGCTCCGGACTGGGTGGCACATGCCCGTCACAGGAGCATATCCTACGGAGAGACATCAGGGCTGAGTTTTGTGCTCAGCACATGGATTTTAAATGAGACCCCCCAGTAAACTTCCTCAGGAAAGGCTAACATTGCTCTAAGGCCAGGGCAGCCTGCCTGGCTCCTCATCCTGACCAGTGCCTGCTCTGACACATCCTAAACTCTGGGAATTCCTGCCCATTATCATTAGTTCCCGAGTCCAAAGGATGGATGCAGGTGTCAAAGTGGCTGGGATGTCTATAAATGGAAATCTATGGTGAAAGATGCAATAAAATAAAGGGAAGTGGAATGCCACGTGCATTGAGGTTCCCAGTGATCCCTGAACACACAGGAGTTTGAAGAGAGTTAAGAAGTACTTATTTACAACTCCCACGAAAGAAATTCAATCTACAGTTGGATATAAATGGCAAGGACTCATGGCAAGGTCTCCTTGCATTTGAAAAAGGAATGAACAAGACAAGGAGCTCACAATGCAATTCCCAATTTTTCCTCTTTTCTGGCAGATGCCAGCCAAGAAACACTGAGCCCAGAGCTCTGCTCCAGGTCAGCTGCATTACCTTGCATACCAGCGGGCCCAAAATCTTGCCTGGTTAAGAAGATGGCATGGTCGTGATGCTCGGCATGGCTGGGGTCTGACTTCTGCTGCTGATAGGCCCAGCGGCACACGTTCTCCAGGCTGCGCGAGGGGTTCCCCCTTTCAATCAAGCTGATGGACTGAGAGGGTAACATGTTAGACCTAGTGGCTCCTACAGGCAGCAAATTCAGGTAAATTGGGATTTTCTGACCAGGAGATGAAGGTGGAGAAGTGGCTCACTCACCTTTGCGTAACCCAACATGATCATTCGGACCAGTACAACGTTGATGTGAACACCCAGGGACTCATCATGGTAAATTTCATTCACCTGAGGAAAAATGAGGAAAAATTAAAAAGAAAAAATTACCCACTGATGATACCAAGGGAACTTCCAAGGCCATGGAAATGTTATTTCAAGTGCTTGTACCACTACAGTCCTCAGAAGAGGATTCAAGTCTTGGGATCATTTCCACTCAGTGCAAAACGCAGATTCACCTCCTGTCATCACATATCCCCTTCACATGGAATTTTGGGAAGCACATGTCAAACCTCCTCTCACCTTTAATGGATCAGGGCTCAAAGAAGAGAGGATTGGGGAAAAGACTCAAGTACAAACCCTGCAAATCACAGAATCCCAGACTGGTTTGGGCTGGCAGGAAACTTAAAGCTCATCTCATTCCACCCCTCTGCCAAGGGCAGGAACACCTTCAACTAGACCAGGTCGCTCTAAGCCTTGTCCAAGCTGGCCTGGAACACTTCCAGTGCTTCTTGTTTTGAAGAGTATTTTTTTTAGGTGCAACTTATACTGCTGCCCTACTTTTTCAAGATCAGTTAGAATTCTGTGGTCACTTCTGTACTAAAAAGAGGCTTTGTGGAAGGGAAGTTAAAAAAACAGAATTATGCAGATGAGCCCAAAGTTGTCCTTCTTGAGGCCCTTCCCTGTGTCTGGCAAGGTGAGAAATGTCCTGGCACCAGAGTGTGAAACATCTGCAGGTCCTCAATGAAGCTCCTCATTCCCCTAAAAACAAAATAAATATTATATTATGGGCAACTGGTGAGAAATAAACACCACTGTTCAGAGACTGGTAGGTATGAGCAGGAGTTAGAGGGTTGTTTCATTTTTCAGTCAGACTGAACAGAACTTCCCCTCAGGAAAAAAGGTCACTGGGAGTTGTCCAGACTGTGGGCCCTGGCACAAGGATTTCAGCCCACGGTTTAAACCTGAAATCCCTGGACCTGAGAGCAGTGTCAGCAGGGCAGTGGGACAGAGAATGAGCAGAGAGCTCAGGCGGCCTGTCCTGTGAAACAATCATCCCAAAGGTCAGTTACTCCTCTCTTATTTTCTCCCCATTAGTGCAACAGCATTGCTCCCATGAAGGGCTGGGCCAGGATAAATGTTCACAACTTCCTTTGTGCCAATAGAAAACAGGGGAGTTTTCTAGACACAGGAGTGACTTGCTTGGAGACAAAAAGGACCCTGGAGTTGACCTAAAGCTTCAAGTCTTCAAGATTTCCCCATAACCCCCATTTTATCCCATTCTCTGGATGGCTCTGGACAGCAGGGTGTCAGCTCGTCCCGGCTTTGGCCCCACAGCTGCTCCCAGCAGATGGAGCCGCAGGCGTGTAAAAAACATGGAAGTGGTTTGGGGCATGGATCAACCCTGCTGCTCACCGAAAGGTTTTTAAAACCAAAAAGACAGTATTCTGCAATAATGTGTAATGGAGATTTAATGTTGATGTTCCACGGGGTATGTGGGAAAAAGGAAATGATTTTCTGAGTGATGCTGGTAAACATCACATTGGTTGGGTTAAATTCATACAGGAATAATTTTTTACCTCTCAGATTCTAAATTCTCAAATTTAGATGAGCTGTAAGCTTAAGGAACCATTTAAAAATTATTCCAGGAATAAAAAGGGTGTAAAACATACAAGAATCATTCCTACGTCCATAAAATCATTATTAAAGGGAATCATTACGGGAATAATTAATACCTCACCTTCATCCTTAAAGAGGTTGTTTTTCTTTCCTGGAAAAACCTTATGATCCCACAGTTTCTAAGACAGATCTACTGATATTATCAGAAGGTTTGCTCTGTCAGAGAACCATTGAGAGTTTAGACCACTTTTTCCTCGACATATTTATGCTTTAATCAGTTTTTCTCCACTGTGTTGTGGAAGAAGCTTGGAATTACTAGAAACAGATCAAGTTTACATTTTTTCCTTACTGTTTTTCAACTATTTCCAAACTATTGGAATTACCCTCAAATGTTCCCCCAAATGTTTCACATCTACTGTGAAAAAGATGAATTAAAGGAACATCTTAAAAACAGAAAACCTTCTCCAGCAGCAGTCAAAATGATCCCATTGCTGTTTTTCCCAAACCTGGTGCTCCTACAAGAGCTCCCAACAGGCATTCCAGCTCCCAAACAAGCTGTGCAGTGCTTTGTAAGATACTCACGATGTTCATGAGGGTGAGGAGGTAGTTTTGGACGTGTTCTTTGCCGTGGAATCGGACGACAGAGTCGTCCACCCCCAGCAGCACCTCGATGTTGTGGTCATCATCTCCCGCGTGGCGGCGGCGCCGCAGGGTCTCGTTCAGCTGCTGCTCAATGTGGCCATGCAGGGAACTCAGTGCTCCGAGGCCAGTGAGGAGGGACTCTGCAAGGACAGTCTGCCATCAGTGGAGTGCTAATTCCTGTACCATCCCTGGAAGTGTTCAAGGCCAGGTTGGACAGAGCTTGGAGCTGGTCTAGTGGAAGTTGTGCCTGCCCATAGCAGGGGATTGGAACTGGGTGGTCTTTAAGGTCTCTTCCAACCCAACCCTTTAAGGTCTCTTCCGACCCAACCCATTCTGTGATTCCATTATATGACCAATGGAATTCCACTTCCATTTCAGAAACATCCTCCCACAAAGCACCCTCACCTGCAGAGTCACCACTTCTCTGGATAAAATACATCAGGAACCCTGAAGAAATTATTCTTATGGTGTAGGGCTGGGAGAAATCACCAGAAAACCAATTAAAAATTTCATTCAACCACATGGGTCTGTAATTTATCACAGTTCTTACTCCACACAAAATCCAAAAATCCAAAGCTGTTACTTCCACTTACGGCAGTAAAACAAATCATGCCCAGGGATTTTTAACAGGTAAAACCTCACAGCTGTAGGATACTTGGCTCTTCCCAAATCTACACCAGTACTCCAACAGTCTCTGAGCAATGAACATCAGTGAGGAACATCTCATGGTGCACACAATGAGCTGCGTACTATGGCTCCCGTGTCCCTGTGACAGTCAGGAGCATCCCCGTTCCCCCACTCTTCCCAAAACCACACAGGGATCTCCCTGCTCTACAAAGCCAGCTAGAGCAACCAGCATCCAGTGGATGGAGAGGAGAGAACAGTCCTGCTTTGCACTCATGCTGTATCAAGGGCACTTTCCCCTATGACGGCAAACTTCCAGCCCTTCTCCTCTGTGCCAGAATTCATGAATGCCAAGGCTGCAAGTCCACAAACTGGCCCTTCCTGTGTCTTCAAGCACTCTCAAGTATGCCAGTCCTGGGATAGCACGCCAGTGAGAAAATCATACACCCACTTCAATTCCAAAAACCGCTCCAGCTGGCAAAGCTGTCAAGTGCAGCATCCAAGGGAAACCCAGCTGGAACGCTGTCACATTGTGGTGCCCACGGTGCCAACTTCCCACACCTTGCTGGGAAGCCAGGCGCTGGGTCCTCTCCCTAATTGCTGTGCCCTGTCCAAAAAATACTGGGTCACACGAGTGGTTTATCTATTCTCTTGTCTGTTCTCCATAATGCAGCACTTCAGTGACTTCAGAGTGAAACAATCAGGCTCAATCCCAGGTTACACATACTGCCGATAGGTGTTTCAGAGGATGCAGTCTGCATCCAGGGCCAAGCACTTAACACAACACATGGGATCTAAGTCCATCGAGTCCAACTCTTCCCCCAGCATTGCCAAGGCCACCACTAAACCATGTCCCTACGTGCCGCATCCACACAGCTTTTAAATTCCTCTAGGGATGGGAAATCCACCACTGCCCTGGGCAGCCTGTGTCAGGGATCAATCCTTTCCGTAAGAAATTTTCCCTAATGTCCAACCTAAACCTTCCCTGGCACATCTTAAAGTCGTTTCGTCTCAAGTCTGGTCACTTGTTACTTGGGAGAAAGACAACACGAGGCAATGGTGAAGAAAGACACAGAACCAGTCTGGCTGTTTGGGGATTTGAGCTAGACAGACTAATCTGTCCTAATCTCATTCTGGAATTAGCTGGTTTGTTATCGCTTCCTTTTTTAATTTGCTAGTCACCTGCATCACTTACACCCCGATCTTACCTGTAGGAACAGATAAGCCCATGCTCTTGTGCCAAGAGAAATGGTTATTCTGGGTTACAGCATGTGTTTGTCCTAGAGTGTAACTGTAAAATAATGGAACTACAGCTATTAAATAAAGCTGTGATCTGCCCAAATCTGATTTCATCAATGCTGTTATCAATCAACCCTCTGTGTACCTGAAGAGAACCCTCAGCATCACTCACATGGGAAATTCTTACTATCTATTTCATATTGTAAAATACATGGGCTGAATTCTGTGCTAGTGATAAAAGCATTGCTCAAATATCTATGTACACCTTTCATCCATCCATCCATCCATCCACCCATCCATCCATCCATCCATCCATCCATCCATCCATCCATCCATCTATCTAGCCATCTATGCTCCTCATATGTGTTCAGTTGCCTAATTTAGTCTTTTTCTGAATATACAGCTAGGAAAAGTATCTAGGGAAGATCCACACCTTCACTAATTCAAAATTAAGCTAATGAGAAACCAGTATGGAACCAACTGAGATCAATCTAACTCCCTTTCCAGAGAGTGTGCTAATGTACAAAATGTCCCCAGGGACAGACATGTTCTGCAGCTACTAAAAAATTCCATTCTCCTATTCTCAAAGTAAGGAAACTAGGCCAGTCCATCCTGTCACTGCCTCCTGAGCCTTATTTTGAAGTGTGCCTTTTGAAAAACCAGTGAAGAAAAAATGAATCATTTCGTTCAAACGCACATTCCAAACAGTTCCAACAGAATCCTCACTGATTTCCACACAAATTGTGTACATGCAACATTTTTGTGGCGCTGCTGGTACTGCCTAATTGTGAGGGATCAGCAACAGAAACCTCCCAGGTTGTCAGGGCTAAGATATGATGACAGGATGTTCTCATTAGGTTCTGGGATGTGCTGGAACTCGTGTGCTTTGATTTATTAGGTCCTTAAAAAAAAATTCTGGCAAGTTGCACACTCAGCTTTATCTTTTCCTGAAGAATTGCCTGAAATTGCCTTTTACTCCAGAAGCATCAAATGACTTTCTACCACTACCACAACAGTTTTGTGGCATGAAAAGAATGTGTTCTGTCCTGAGGTCCCTGCCCCAAACACCCTTCCCATGTGGAGCTCTGACACTGGAACTTGCAGTCTTGACTCCATGATTTGGATCCTTAATATTGTCAGTGTCTCTGCAGGAGAGTTTGTTGGTTGCTCAACTGCTGCCAAAACTTCTGCTTGTTTGTTTTTGGGGGCTGAGGAAAGAGTTTGTCTCTGCAGTGACCCCAACTGAGCCAGTTGGCCACAAAAATACACAGTTTTACTTCATGTTTCACTGTATGTTCAAGGCTGTATCCGTGAAATGCTTCCAGAAGCCCCTGAAGAGCATCTCTCTGGGATATTTCACAATAAATAAATATTATCTATGAACTTTTGATAACACAAAGCAAGCCAGCTCTGCTGCTGCAGAAACAGTGCAATTACACAGACGAGAACATTGGATTTAACACTTCCCTCAGGGCAGATGGAAGAATCACTTGAGCATTAACAAAAACCAAACCAGAAAAACTCGGAACAACCCACAAGTCACAAAGTCACTGAGATTAGAAAAGACCCTTCTGACCATCGAGTCCAACTGTTCCCCCACCATTTCCCAGCCCCCATCAGCTAGATGTCATTCACCACATGAGGACGGAAGTGCTGCTGCACCTGTGAGTCTTGGGACACGGCAGATAAGGTTTGGTGGTGGTGTCACCTTTCATAAAGGCGTCTTGGTGTCAGAGGAGGTGTTAGCAGAGGACAAAGACACTAAAGCATTTCCTAATGGAAATAAAAATGCCAGCAACCAGGTTCAGACACAGCTCCATTTTCACAACAGTTTCACTAAGGAATGAAGAAAAAAGAGAGAAAAAGTTCTTGTGACCTCATATGCAGACCTCCTGAGATGATTAAGCTCGGAGAATTACCTCTGTTTATATTCTTTTCCAGTGGGACCTTTGGAGTGACAGTGACTGGCAGAATTACAAACAAACAGGGATTAAAGGAAGGTCTGAATCCCAAGGCTGCAGGATTAGCCACTACATGCATGAACTCCATGGGCTATAAACACAGACCCTATCTTATTTTGTTCTTACACTTAAAAGAGCAAAGGAAACATTCTGAAGTGCCGACTGCTTCCATGAAATATGTCCTTCTCTGGTACCTGAGCAGTTCCAGCTGCAGGGTGATTCTGGGAAGGACAGAAGATTTCCTGCACTATATTCCTTGCTCTGACATCACAGGAAGGCTCTTCCCTTCCACGCACCATCAGCGAAAACAGCTCTTAGCCCTCATTTACACCAGGGTTCGATGCCAGCAGCACACTCAGGGAGCCACGTAGAAATGCATTATCCTCTATGTATTTGAATTTTGTTTAGAGCCAACTCAGGATAAACTTTTCCAATAGAAAAGGCTGGAATTTTACCCTGTAATTTTCTCGTCATCACTTCCCTCCCTGGCATGAGGCTTTCTAGGACTGCAGGTTATCCTTACCTGGCAGCAAATACACAGAGAACAAAGCCAGAACTTTAAGGAAACTATAATTAAATAGGCGTGAATTTAGGTCAACTATTAACTGTTCTTTTTCCATCCCATGAGCAGAAACAAACAGCAAAGAGGAACGCCAGCCTGTTCCAGAGTTCTCAGTGCTGGAGAACATGCCTGACACACTCCCTGGGCAGTCTGCAACAGCTCTGCACTCACCTGATTCATGGTGGAAGTGCTTTCAGATCTGTGGAAATCTAGTAAGGATGGTGCTGGCAGAAATGTTGCTGTGAGGCTCTAACACACAATCAAAAGAAGAGGAATAAGGCTCAGGATCAAAGCGAGCTTGTTTGGAATAAAGATACTGCCCTCTAATAATCAAAAGCTGAGGGAGGACACTGGACAAGCAGAGGAGAAGCCACAGAGGCTGCTCTCTGCACAGCCCACAGACATGCCAGCACCTCGTCTCGCCACCACTAATACCAGATCACAGCTCCGCGCTGGCTTAACACGGCCTCAGGACTTGCCCGGCCTTGCCCTGGCTCATCTGCTCTGCACCTTATTTTTAGCTGGGCTTTAGCCCTAACAGCCAACTTAGCCAACAGGAAGTTATCCTAGAACAGCAAACCATGTCTCCTGGAATTACTACTTGCCTAGTAGCAAGAAATCCTCCCTTTCCCCATTTCTTTAATTATTTGGCTCTCTCTCTATATATAGTAAGAATTCCACCATAATTTTATTTTGAAGGTATGGGTGATTTGGTGGTTGGTTTTGTATGTGGAATTTTTTTTTAGAACAGGTTAAAAATATGTATTCACTACATGTCATTATTCAAAAAACTTAATTACAGGTAGGGCTGGAGTCTGGCTTTGACCCTGAATTTTGAAGTATGAAAATATATTAAAAACAGGTCTTCTGCCAAGACATTTGACAATTCCAGGTCTTTTACCAAGACATTATTACAAGCTGTCACTCTTCCTTCAGTTTAGCATGTACATGTTACACATGTAGCTCAGAGACTTTAATAGTAATAAATTGAATTTTTGTACTTTAATCCCAGGAGAACATTCTGTTGGGTAAAGGCCATAATTTATTTGGACATATGAGGAAGAGTTGAGCATTTGGGTCTGGCATTTTAGGAGACCTGGGCGACACCTTCTGCGGGTGCTTACATACAGAAGGACATGCAGAAGCTTGTGGGTCACACATTAGACACAATAAACCAAGCAAAGCAATCCCTTTGTCACTTTACACCATACCAAGATCTTCAATTCAGTATCAATGGAGCCCTTTAAACACAACTGCAATAAAAGGTGAAAAATAAAAATGAAAAAAAGTCCCATTTTGCAAAATCAGAATCCGTATCAATGTCCAAAAGTATGGCAAAAAACATCCATAGAGGCTCTGAAATTTGGTTGGCAGACGAAAAAGGTAAGTCAGCAACAATGTGCAGCCTGGCCCACTGCTGAGGTGCACACCTGGGTACCTGGGCTGCTGGAACCAAACCCAGTTCGGGTATGGGAGGGCTTGTTTTTTACAGCTCAGAGTGGCCAGGCTTTACTCCCAAAGTTTCCAGCTCTTAAGAGCATCGAATCCATGACTTTTCAATCCAGACACTCTCCCAGGAACATGAGAGAGCTCTGCATTAACAACCTTAAAAGCACTCATGCCTTCATGCATCATTACATCAACCCCAAAATCATTTTTACTTCACAAAGGGAGTAAAGTACACTTAAAGCGTCCTTGGATTCCTAACTGGAATAATGCATTGTAAAAAGACAGAGCAATCCAGAAAGAGGGGTACCCTCTACATTTTGAAAACACAGGTTGCATTCATAATTTATTTGCTAATTCAGAACTTACTGGAAGAAGAAATGCTGGATGGCCTGAGCTGTCTGCATTTTTGGGCAGCTTCCCTGAGATCCCAACAGGCTTCACAGGAATTCCAGGGCCTAAACTCTTTAAGCAGGCATTTTCAGCATCAGAACACTACCATGAGCTTCCAATGCTCAAGGAAGTTGCTTTGACAGACATGCAATCCCCCCAGTGCTCATTAACTAAGTCATTATAGCAAGGCCTTAAAATTCTCTCACTCCTTACTTCTTAGCATCTGACCCAGCTTCTGCCAGCTGGCTGAAAGCATGGTGGGAGCCAAGCTTCCTATTTCACAGACCCATGGAATGGTTTGGGTTGGAAGGCAGCTTAAAGCCCATCTCCTTCCACCTCCTGGCCATGGGCAGGAACATCTTCTATGAGACCAGGTTGCTCCAAGCCCCATCCAACCTGATGCTGGACACTTCCAGGGATAGGGCAGCCACAGCTTCTTGGAAAAAGACAGTAAATGAATTTTCAGTGGCAAAGACTGGGGCAGATGGGAGCAGTTTCCACAGTGAGGGCACTAACTACTCTTTGGGTTGCTCGTTTCTTTGGGATAAAGGGAGAGCTGTGTTTACATGCAGCTGCTTATTTTTAAAAGCTATGTAAGGAATGTGTTCCTAAACATGTGGGACCTTTTACTGCCACAAGAACAGTGCAAGAGGACACAGCCTGGCTGGTGATCTTCTGCAGGCCCAGCCACAGCCCTTCTCATCAGGGAGCAGCCCACTGCCCACTGTCAACAGCAATTACCCTCTGATCACCACTTTATCTGCCCTAAGCCTCTGGAAGTCAGCAAAGCCTGCTACATTGTCCAGACACAACAGCGGGACATGGGGACAGAGCCCGGCTCCCTTAGAAGGGGATTATTCCGAGCAGGGAGCAGTGCCTTGCTCACACAGCAAACAGACACACCACCCTCCCCAGCTCTTGGGGATGAGGGATGGAGCTTGACACCTGCTGAGCAAAGACTTGTACAACCCACCAATGTACAGTTCAATACTTCACCTAAATATCCTAAATGTGTGCTCTGGACCAGCCCCACAAATGATGTAAAATCCCCACGTCGGAGGCCTGCCACTCTGATCCAAGCAAAGGGGAAAGCTCTCCCACCATGATGTGTGCAAGGGGAGCTCTCAGGAAAGAATCTTTGCCCTTTTCCAGGACAGACTTGCATCCTCCTGCCTATGGAGAAGCCGAAGAGCTTGTCTGAAGGGCTCTGCGTTACCCACCTGGCCTGAGCCAGAACTGCTGTCCAGCTGCAGAGCTGAGCCACAAGCAGCTGAGGCATCTAAGCTTTCCCATTAGAGTAATGACCAACTGTGAAAACACGTTGTAAAAATCCAAGGGAAGAATGCCAGTGGTGACAAGGTGGGGCACAGCCACCTGCTACTACAAAAATGCTGAAGGACACTGTGGCGGCAACCGTGGAAAAAGCAAGAACGTACTTTGAATGTTTCCTTCTGTTAAAGGAAAGAGACACAAACACACTTCTCACTGACTTGCTCCAAGTTCTCCTGAACCTCTGAGAGACAGAGCAGACCACTACCACAACAAATTAAGGACCAGTTAACACTGGGATCTGGGTCCTGCCTGCTGCCTTGGCAGCCCTCCCCTTGCCTGTCTGTGTGATGGAGCTCCAGAATCTGGATAATTCATCTAGAGGTCACTAGCTGGAGTGAACATGTGACCTGTTACAATAAAACACAGAATCATAGCATTGTTAAGGCTGGAAAGGACCTCTAAGAGTCTCAAGTCCAACCATCTGACGCTTGAAGTCTGAAAGGCCAAATGAGAAATGGAGGAGAGAAGAGATGAAGCTCTGTCCAAGTGCCAAAGCCAAAGTTTTGCACATAAAGAAATCAAAGGAGATTTCTGAATTTATTGGGCCTTAAGCCGCTTTTTTCCACCTCTCACACGTTCACAGAAGACATAGAACAGGAAGAGTAGCTGGGCCTGGCTCCATTCTAAACTGGATGAACTTCTTTACAGGTATAAAAGGCAGAATTATTCTTCAACACCCTCAGTGTGATTCACTCGCATGGGCACTGGCACAGGTGGAAACCAAGGGTGTGAACACCATGGGCAGACTCAGCTATCCCATGGCTTCTGCTGAGATAAATGTTTAAAGGAGACAGGAGAATGGAATTCACAGTAATCGCTCACATAAAAGGAATAACTGAGTGTGTAAAACTGGGAAAAAATGTGGAAAAATATTTATGCAGCCCATATTACCGAGACAAAGAGAACTTCAAACGCCCTGCCAGTGATCGTGAGTCACAAAGTGTGCGGGTGTGCGACAACGGCTCCCTTGCTTCCAATGTCTTCCTCCCCCGTTACTCGTTAATGTAGCTGAAAGCATAATTGTCCTTAATTGCTCAGTTGGCACTAAGTGGATTCCAACCTTCTGACAGGACAAAGTCCAGCAGCTGGGTTTTGGAGCCCAGCCTTCTGAAGAGCCTGTGCACCTGCAGTGACACCGGCCACGTCCGAGGCAGGGCTCCTCCACTGCTGCAGCCAACTGCCAGGCAGCAGCAGAGCCATGTCTGCATAAAGGAGAGGTCCCTTCGCACCCCAAACATCCCAGGATCCCGCAATCCTATGATACACCTACACCACATTTAGATACATATACTGGATTACAATATTTAGGTATTAAGGTATGTAAACCAGAAGTTTTGCACAGTTTCATTTGCCCATCAACCCTATCTCAAGCTGAAATCCTTAATTTTTAAATTAACTTGTAAACAAGAACTGGTTGAATTAATGATTATGGAGTAATTTTTTTTGGAGGAAAAGAAATACACAAAGTGAGTGATTATAAATATATTCCAGCTAGCTGTGCTGGGTCGACAAATTCTGATTGTTCACTGAAAAATAGTATTCAATGTCACACAGGCAGATTTCGTGAAATCACAAAGTCAGTCAAAGCCTCTGCTGTCTTCTAGTCTAGCATTTTCTGGCAGGGAGGATTTTAAAAGTGGAAGGGCTGACAGGGAGAGAACAGTCCTGAAGTATAAGCCAGCTCTCAATCCTCACAATTCCTTACGGAGCAGAACCTCATCGACCCACAGCTCTGGCTATAATTACTCAGGATAAGTGTGATACACTTATGAAAACCACACAGCCTGACATTACAGACATACTGACATCACACTATTTTTAGTGAAAAAAAACAGTGAATAGGCAGCTTAGGAGGGTTGATTTTCACTGTCACACCACAGAACTGGTTTGCTAACATGAGAGTCCCACCTGCGCTTTCCTGTTGCCATTCAGGGCAGGGAAGAGTTTCCTGCAAGGCCCAAACACCAGTCCTCAGAAACTGACACAGATTTTTTTCATTATGGACCCACCTCCCTTTTATACTTTCCTTTTTTCGTATAGACTCTTACACAACAAGGCACTTTTTTTCCTTTCCACCTCACCAAATTCCTACGAGCGCGCCAGCCTCGCCTGCACCTCGCACAGATGTGTTATGAATCTAACTTGCACTGTTTCCACACAGGATATTTTGATCATTCCCCTCTCCTTTTCCCCATCCCGATCCCATCCAAAATAGCACAGATTCATAATCATAAATTCTCCCATTCTGACCTGAAAGACAGGACTATTTCTCTTGAAAAAGCTGTGACTAAGGAGAGGGAGATTTTCGGCAAGGTTCATCCCTGCAGTCTGCCATGGGAGGTGAGGTCTGCTGGAAGCATCTTCCAGGGAATTAGTACTTCTTTCTATCCGGAACCCACTTTCTCCCTCCTGATACTCAAGATCACTCAGATAAAACATAAATTTCCAACTCCTACATACAAATTAATTCAAATAGATTGGAACATTATTGCTAGAACCTCATCACAATGTGTGAGGATCCAAAATGCCATTTATTTGTGGAATGACACTTCACCAAGCACTTCATGCCCCTTCAGTAGCACACTCTCTCAATGAAGCTGCTTCTTGAATCCAAGGAATTTTCCTGTGAGAGGAGAGCTGCCAACTTTCCCTCTTTGGCGAGCAGGGTCCCATTCTTGCACCTCTCTCCATTTCCTGCACAGTGTTGTTTTAATGAGCCCTCCAGTCTGGTGGAAAGCTAACACAGACAGCAAGAAAAAGCACAATAATAAAAAGGAGAAGAACCTGAGAGGGGAGAAGATTTAGGAAGAATTTTCCATTGAGTATATAATGGGTCTGACTAGAAATACTACAAGAAGATACAGTTCTCCTCTGCAAAAGGAGGCAAACACCCTGAGGGTTCAGTTTAGACACATAAAAGGACCTCTTAAGCTAATCAATGAATTTAATGACTTAGAATCACAAAGAAGAAATGCTTAGTCAAATATTATTTGTGTTGCAGAAAATGCAGCAAGAAAGACAATCCAATGTACCAAAATCAATCAAGAGTACAATATTCAATACTGACATCTGAAAATGCAGCCTTCATCTTGGATTTAATCCCGAACTAACACAAAGGCGAGCTTATCCCAGCCCTGGATCCCAGTTTGGTAGTGTGGTTGCAGTGGCTGAACTCCCCAAGGAGGATGGCATTGGGAGTGATGTGAGAGTGGCAGTCCAAGGTGGGAGAAAGGCTGTTCAAAATTAGGAGACAACAGAATCAACCAATACAGCAGAAGAGCAGAAGAAGCACGACAGCAAATAATTCCAATTTTAAAAAGGGTATCCAAGCATTAGTCACAGATAATAAGCCTCTCTTTCTCGCCACATGGAATTTCAGCCATTTCTCAAAATTCCACTGGCATAAATATAAAGGAAAAGCTCCAACTATAAACTGTCACTGAATGCTGTTGAACTTGGGTTCCTGCTTTTTTTTCCATGAATGCACTGTAAGTCAGCATTCCAAGAGCAACAAATGTCTCCAAGCTCAAGCTATTTCCCAACAGTCCATGGACCACGAGAGTATCCAAGATAACAGCAAAAATATGCACAAGGCCTTTCTACCCAGATACCACATCCACAGAGGAAGGGGGTGTCCCAAAACCCCAGGCTGATCTGCACAAAAGGGCTCTTGGGTTGGGACAACAAACAGCTTCAAAAACCCAACTGAGCAGAAAGATCACTGTACTGCTGACCTGAAAATTCTGAAAAAAAGTAACATCCAAGTCATTAGCGAGACAGAGTATCTGCTTGGGATTTGGGAAGTGTGATTTGGATAGAAGCTCTGCCACTGAGGAACATTAAATTACCCACTTCTAGTTGGGGTAATAACCTGCAGTGTCTTTGAATATCCCACTCAAGCTGTAAATATGATCATCATCCCAAATAAGCCTTCACAGAAAATGCTGAAAGCAACTTATTATGTCCCAAGTACCTAAATGGTTTCACAGATGCTCTTGGTTGTCCAGTTCTGCTCTTCCATGGATAAGCACCTGAGCGAACTCACTGTCAGCAGTGCAGCTTTCCACTTTCTCCCTGGCTTTCCAGCTTCTGCCTCAGCTTCCCTGGCATTGCAGACACAATCCTATCTTTTACCTGTGCCAGTGCCTCACCACTCTCATTGTAAACTTGTACAGGGACTACAAAATATGGAGTCATATGGAGCTACTGGCAGCTGGAACACCTGTATACTGTGCCATCACCTGTGAGGTTCAGAAAAGGGATGTCAAATTCAATGGAGGAAGTTCTCTCTCTTTAAAGAAATGTGAAGTCTCATTTCTTAAGGCTTTAAGAATGGAGACAGGGCAGCTGGAGGAAGAGGACTCTGGATTTCCATAGAGCGTTACATCTGATGAACAGCTGTGAGTCAACCTGCGTGGCAAAGGCTCAAGCATACAAGTGCTCAGCTTTAAATCCTACAGATACAGACATGGAATGACGTGCAGGAGACATTGCTGGCTTTTCTCCATCACTTCCTCCCTCAAATGCCACAACTTTCTTCTTTACAGAGGAACAAACATCCTAAATAAGTGGTATTAGAGGGCCTGATCAAGAAACAGGCATTTGGGGTTTAGTGCCTATCAAATTTCTCTCACTATCAGAAATTCTAAGTGAGCCTGGAGATGGAAAGAGAACACATCTGCTCACTGCAGTGCTGGTGAGATGTTCCTAATAACGATGCAGATGTTTCCAAATGGAAGTGGATGGGATGCCCAGATGGCTTTCATTGTCCTATTTTTCCAAGCAGCCTGACAAACTTCAGATGTAAAAAAATAAATATGAATGATGATTCTGTCTCGCCAGCAAAAAAGAAAAAAAAAGAGCATGTTTGACAAAGAGCAAACGAAGCAGATCTGAGGAGGTTAGAACTTTATCAGCCTTCCTTCCTCCAATTAAACCAACTATCTAATCCACCCCCACAACACGGCACAGTGCTGCGTGAGCCCTCAAAGAACAGACACTTTTAATTGATTTATCGCCCCTTGTGTTCCCTATTAAAGGGCACTGTTAACTAAAGGAAGACTGATTTTTACTTCTAGTAGTAAATGTTCTCAGCATCAGAAACTTGGAAGCTTTGAAGTGCTGGAAGTAATGAAAATATATTGTTACTTATTCTTGGCAGGGAAAACTCTGATTAAGAAAAGGGACTTGAAATAAATCAAGAATCAACCCTGTAAAAGCAAATTGAAAAATACCATTAAAATACCAAAGCAGAGGCTCAAATGCATCTGTTTGCAAATTCACTTGTGATCAGGGATAGAAAGAACACGGACTTGGCTATGGAAAAACCTGAGCAGAACCCAGGGATATGGTAGTGCATTTTCAAGGACTGCTCAGGACAAACTATTTAAAACAGTTCCCAAAATTAATTACATGGTTTCTGGATACTCACTGCCTGCTGCTTAGAACTGAGCATTCAAAAACTACATAAATAAGGTAATAAATTATTCTGTGAACTGGATTTTAATTGATAACATAGATCTACAGAATACAGGGCTTTAGCTGAGAATCAACAAAATCTATGATGCTGCTAGTTACATCATCTGTGATGATACCAATTAGCGTTTCTTCATAAGCCACAGAGTATAATGAGTTACCCTTTCACTCCGAGGTATTTCTCAGGAATTTTCAAAACAGGTTTTGCCACGGATCAAATGAAAGCAAGAGACATACTTGGAATTACTCTCAGTCTAGAAGCACCAGCTGAATTTTTCATGTTCAACATGAGTTTTAAGTAAAGTTTGAGATATTTGCTCTATGTTGTGAGGCAACACGGAAGATCAGAACGCAGTTTCACCATGGGTTGGCCCTGAGCTTCCTTTCTGCCCTAAGCAAGGGAAAAAAAACCCACGAAGAATCTCCATCATCAAATCACAGGTACTCAAAGGCAAATGACAATCGACATCCAGAAACAGAAGAAGAGAAAGACACTAATTTATCTGGTTCCTAATTAGCTCCCTAACTTGGTTAGCAAGTCCAAGACCTAAATAAAAAGTAAATCACTGTTTGGCGGAGCAGCCTGCAATCAGCCCCAGTGATTCTGCTCAAGCTACATTCAGAGCTCCTGAGAAACATCCTCAACAGCTTCTTCTCTTCCCCCAGGTCCTCTTCTCCTGGGACACCCTCCACTACCCTAGGTTGCTCCAAGCCTTGTCCAGCCTGGCCTTGGACACTTCCAGGGATGGGGCAGCCACAGCCTCTCTGGGCAACCTGTGCCAGGGCCTCACCAGCCCCACGGGGGAGAATTTCCTCCCAATACCCCATCTAACCCTGCCCTCTGGCAGTGTGAAGCTGGTCCATGCTGCAGACTGCAGAAATCCCCAGACCCACAAACTTTCACTGTCTGCTTGCATGGACCTTCTCAAATCTGTGTGTACCACTCCACAGCACTTGGAAACGCAGTGCAGAAGAGCCTGGACAGGAGGGAACAGGGTATATACTGAATTGGTAAACTATTACAACATTAACTTTGACATGAAAGGGAGGAAAAACATCCAAACTCTTCAGGCCCAGAGGTTATTTTGATGCTTAAGGGCAGCCACAGACCCATCACTGACTCTCCCACTGATCTGACTTGTGTAAATAATTAACAGAGTTACTACTGCCTCTTACTTTAATACGTCTAACAGATTTATTGTCAAGGAGAAAAAAGCACAACTACTATTCCTCCTGGAAATTGTGACTTTATGTTCTCTGGAACTATTAGTGAAGAGAATTGGAAAGGCAGAGCAGAGCTCTCCATTAAGAAAGCACAAAGTTCCTTGGATGGCCTTGCATCACCTGTTACTGTTTCCAGAGGAGACTAAAAAAGCTCAGTTTACACTGTGCTTAACCCTGTTGAAGCCAAAACTTTATTATCTGAAAGATTCTAGGTATTATTAGAATTTTGCACAAGATGATCAGTGTAATTAGATGTTTTTATTCTAATTTGCATTAAGCAGGTGGTGTTGATTTATTATTTGATGTCTGCAGGATTACAGAACAATTATTTGGCAAACAAACAGTTATTCAAACTTTGTGATCCAGGTTTTGCATTTATGGCTACAAGATAGTAATTTCATACAAAAAGGCGGCACTTGCTAATCAAGCGTGTGTTTTCATACACATTTACACCCCATCACTCCCTGTCCTCCATGGAGGATGTGAGTGTCTGAATCCAGCTTTCTCCAGATATCTACGTCCACTGTTAGGCATCCTATGTAGAAATATGGGAGAAGAGGGAAAACCCTACCGTTTCTAGCCACATGATGGACAGAGCCTGTTGCCAGGAGCAGGGGGAAGGACAAACCTGTTCCCTGCAGGCATGTCAGTAACTGCTGCGAGGCAGCAGCCTGCTTGTTACCTGGGGGGAGAGGTAAAATGCCAAAGGAGACACAAGGGCATCCCTCCTATGGATAGGTCCTCAAACTTTTCCAGGGAATGTTTAGAAATAGGCCCTGCCAATAATGCTGCAAAGGAAGACACATCAACGAAACACTTCCCTTGGCTACTCCCAAAGTACAAGCCAGCAAAGCTCTTCATCCCTCCCTGGGTTCTCTTCCCAAACCACATGATATTTGATGGAATCCAACACAGATTTCCCACAGGTCATCCTCTCCCCATCACCATGCAGGAGAAGTCAGCTTTGCTAAGACATCAATTCCCTCCTTTCCAACTCTAACTGCAGACTCAGACTTGTGTGACTTTTAATAACCTCCAGAACCCTAATTATCTGGCAGATCCTGTCCCATGCTATTGGAATACTCCAAAGAATGATTAGGCAAGGTATTCTGGAAAAAAAACCCCTGTTTTCTTAGCAAACAACAGCTGGGTCATGCTGTTACTCTGCAGTGTTTTACTATTGCGTTTTGGAAAGATTTATGCACTTGTGTAACCCAGAAATGGATCTGAAGAAACTCAGTCCACTGGGAACAACGTGAAGTATGAGGCTGATGTTCTCACGTTAGTAATTTCCATCCGCATTCCTGTCAGCTCCAGCTGCCCAATTCTATGTCATCCCACATAAGACAAACTGGATTACTCATCATCTACACCATGTTTTGAAGGGATAAAGGGAAGGGTGAAGTGAGCTCTGGAACATCTTGGTGTAACACATGGGGTACAGCAAGAGTTAGTCCACAGTAACCCCACATGGACCCCACCAAAAGCAGGAGCATGGCATCCAAACTGCTCATTCAAAACACACCAGATCCATTTTCCTTCTCTGTCATAAACCAGGGATGCCAACATCCCATCCTGGTATTTTCAAAGATATAACCGAATTAAATTGCCCTCAGTTTGGATTCTTAAGCTGTTTCTAGAATCTTCCTATAAATTTACTGAGCATCAAACCCATTAAAACCCAAGTGTCTCACAGTGGGGAAAAATGCTAAACGTGCAGAAAATTCAGGGGGAGAAGGTCTGGAGAGAGCCTTATGGTATGGAAATTACTCTTTTATGTTATGACACAAACTGCTATGTTTTAGTTCATTTCTCCATCAAAAGCCTGCTGTAGAACACAGACTGATTAAACAAGGCTCTTTGCTCTCAGTGAAAGAGCCTCTCGGAGCTCTCATTTCGGTCCTAAATTTGTAGGATGCACATGTGAAACACAGGAACAAGCCTCAGCCCCCGCAAGCTGTGGGAGGATTCATTTCCTCTGGCTCCTGACCTCTAATTCACATAAACTCCCCCCGATAAGGCAGCTCTTCTGCTTCCCATTCCCATATTCTCAGACAGTGCCATCCTGGTACATATGCCCTGGTCCATAAAGAGCACTTTTAACCATCTCATGTGCACCTTTCTGATCAAACCCAGCAGCAGAAATGAGCCACTTCACATCCAATCCAGGGACCTCAGTCCAACATGGACCACCCAAGGGTGACCCTCACCTTGGCATGTCTCTCCGAGATTACTCTGAGAATGTCATCTATAAACCAAACAGGCTCCTTTGCATAGGACCAGCTGCTTACACAGTATTTAAAAACCTCTCCTGTCTGTTATCGCCACTGTTTGTTGAAAAGTTTTCTTCTTCCTATGCAATTTTGGGGCACAGAGAGTTTTTATTGGAAAACGGTATGAGCCTTGGAATGGCCGCAAGCTGAATGTACTGACCTGTCTCCATTTGTTCCATTTTCCCTTCGTACAGATTTTTCTGTGTGTTTTACTACTCTGGCGCTGGGTGCCTGCAGTTGGAATGAAGCCTTTATTCTTGGTTTTATTTAAAAATCATTTTCCTTTGTTATTGCCAAGAATAGAAGATGACTTAAGCAGATGGATGTTCCTGCTCTCATCATCATGCACCACCTCCCCAATGCAGACAGAGCACATCAGTCACTTCACAGCACCTTCTGATCCACTCCTGCTCAAGCTTTTCCTTCTTAAAAAAAATCATAAGCTTTTCTCCACTATAAAGTCTTTGTTTCCCTTTGCTGCCTATACATCCATCACCAACACTCTTTTTCTTTTACACCATGCTGTGCTCTTCCCGTTCTATTTGATTGCCTTTTCCTTGATTAAGCAAACTGTTACCTGACAAAAAAAGAAAAAATCCAATCCCACAAACTATATTCGATGAAGAACTTCAGAGAATCCACTTAAGTTTCAGCTTAAGAGAAGAAGGCTAAATTAAAAGCAAAAGCTCCAGAAGCTTTGGATAAATTACAGGATGTCCTTAGACAACTCAGGTTATTGCCATCAATGAGTTATTGGTGGCCCTTTCTTGGGGGACTACAAGAGAGCTGGAGAGAGACTTTTGACCAGACATCAGGAAGAAATTCTTCCTTGTGAGGGTGGTGAGGCACTGGCACAGGGTGCCCAAAGAAGCTGTCCCATCCCTGTAAGTGTCCAAGGCCAGGTTGGATGGGGCTTGAAGTGAGCTGGGAGAGTGGAAGGTGCCCCTCCCCATGGCAGGGGGTAGAGCAAGATGATTCTTAAGATCCCTTCCAACCCAGACCATGCTGGGATTCTGTGATTATACAAGAATGCCCATATGGAACAGAGGATGTTACACAACATGTTGTACTGAGTCTACACAGAAATCATTTCCATCTTTCCCATTGTTCTGATGCATAAACTTGTGTGGTGGGCTGTGCAGCATCAGAAATATCCTCCACCAGAACACAGGTCATGAGAAATTCTGCTGAGAAAGAGTTCAGACACCCTCCGGCATGACGACGTCCCTGAGAACCACTAATGTGCCTGGGGAAGTGCAGAGGGAGGTCTCCCAAGCAGGCAATAGTCTTCCCATTCTTCTACCTTCTATTCCAGGGTTTCATTCCCAGGCAACCAGGAGCAAGTCCCAAATCATTTCTTCCTCCTACATGTTTCCCACCTGGGACAAAGACACTCGACGCGAATGCCATGGCAACCCCATCAGACACACAAGCACTTTGGTTCTTTGGGGAAAATGAAAATTCTGAAAGGAAGCTGGGAGATAAAAGCTCCTACTCCTTGTTTCCCACTGTTAGGAAGTAATTACAAAAATACTTTCATCTCAAGTGCTTGCTGGGTGAATAGGTTGTCATTTAAAAAATACTATGGTCTGAAGAGGAGGATGAAATAGGAAAGCTCCGAGTACATTACCATGCTGTGTAACCGCCAAGCTCAGGGTTGGTTGTCATCATTCTACCGCACAAAAGTGCACAGAAAAAATGATAAATGAACAAACAGGAGGAAAGATAAATTGAATACTCCGTTATCAGCTCGAGCAGCACATGATCCAAACCCTGCCTCATCATCCCACTGATGTCAGCTTAAGCGTTCCCACTGACTTCAGTGGACTTGGATCAGGCTTTTATGTCTCTGAAACACAGCTTGGGTTTTATTTTACCACACTCCTGAGCCAAATTCAGTAGAACTTGCACAGGTGGCCTCCTAGGTGCAAATTTGATTGTAAATTCTACAGGTTCTTTGCCTGTTTCTGCTGCGTCTTGAATGCTTTCAAGGAATAAGGTTAATGATCACAGTGATGTTAATGACCTTAGTGATGTTTCTCAGCTTATTAACAAAGAACAGCTTCTTTTCATCCCACCCAGACAGAGTAATACCATTGTTATACTTCCAAGACCTCCCAAACTCAGGCTTGTCCTGAGAGCATTTCCTTCCATTCTAGAGTAAAAAGCAATGTTGGTGAGAAAATCATCAGGATTTATTTAAATAATGTTTTAACATGACAGCCTCATGCACTGTTCTATTTTTTTTAGCTCTGTCTGCACAGTTCATTCGCTCTCTGTCCCTCAGACCCTTCCCTCCCATATGTTTCTTTTTGCTGTTAAGGATAAGTATTTTTTGATTTAAGAGACATTACTTGGGAGTAACACTCACAACATGAACGCTGACTACCTGTAGTACTCAACCCAAATGAGAAGCACAGATGTTCAGTGTCTTTAGGATCAAGACTTAAATGACTGGGGAAGTCAAGCTTACAAATGTCATCCCAGGGCAATCCGACATGGAAAAGCTGTCAGGAGACAACGTGTATTTACACCCATGGAGAACTCAAGACACTGTCCTGCTCTGTGATATCATTCCCAGACCAGATCTAGCCAGATGCTCATCCCAGATGCTTAAAAACAAATGTCCAGTGTCACATCCCACTATATGTAAGTGCTTTTTCAATAGCTGGGATTTCCCATGGGAGGCCATGGCTTCCATCCCACAGAAGAGGAAGAGCTTCCTTTGTCCAGGAGAACTAACTTGAGCTCAGCACTTCAAACCAGAGAGCACCCTGTCTGATGGACATCTCAAGGACCAAGTAGGATTTTGGGTTAATAAAATGATTTTAACATTTGGTGGTCAAGACCCACTGCTTCCCTGCACTGCCTCACATAGCAGAAGAAAGATCAGATTCCAAGGAATACAGTCAAACAAGATCTTTTGAAACAGCAGACAGATTACCCATGACATACAAAATAGTCAATCCTGCCAACAGCCTGTCAAAATACAGAAAATTATCCACATTTCCCTGGTATCACTGAGCAAGAGCAGAGGCATTTTCTAAGCATAAAAGATATAGAACTATCTACAATTCCCTGTTATCAAAACAACCCCCAAATATTCGAGTCCATTTATATGCAAGAGATCCTACTCACACCAAAATGACTGAAAAGACAAAGATATAAAGAGGCAATAATTAATGAAGGAATCCTTCAAGGGGCCTAAACTGGGTGTGCACACACACAAAGAAAAATTCCCCACAGGAATGGGGCAGGATTTGCAATCTGATTTCTTGAGTGCCTCATATAAGGCTTCTAAAGAAACCAATCTCTACGCAAAGCAAATTATGAAAACAATACGTGCAAATTGCCATTGTCATTCCCTAAAGAGGCGATCCAGAGCCATGGATACCACAGATAGGAATCAGCACAGGCTGCTGCTTCGGGGTGGGAAGGCTGAACCCACAATATCCAGCAGCTTGAGGCACCCCAATATCTTCCCCAGAACCCCAGATTTCTGGTTCCTGCTTAAGACAGCTCTGTGAAGCTTCATCAAAGAAAGCCATAAAGGAAGCAGGGAAAGAGAAGTGGGTAAGTGTGCTGACTTCCACGAGAACATAGGATACAAACCAATTAATAGTCCACTGCACTGTGATCATTGCTAAAACCTTGCTCTCAGGATGGCAGCTTTTCGACTTACAACTCCTACGCTCGTGCTGTCCAATTGTTTGAGCAATGTCCAATCAATTCCCAAATGCTATAAAATCCTGCAGGAATACCAGATGTCCTGTCAGACTGCAAGCTCCTTCCACATAGCTAGAGCTGGAAGCCTTCCTCTTAGAAAACTGACTTCTCGTAGGGAGAACATGACACAGCGTGTCCTGTGTCACTGCCGAGAAAGGCTGTCACACGGAGTTTCCCAGTTTTGTAACGACTTCACTGACAGCAACAATTTTAAGTACTTTTTTATCTTCACGGCTGTTTTGTTGAGTCATCTGTCATCTGTTACTGCAAATTTGGATTCTCGTATGTGCTGGCTGAACTCCCAAACTGCGAGCAGACAGTACTCTGCATCGCTGCCTCGAGCCCAAGCACGGTGGTGGGGGAGCAAGGACAGGGAAGAAAGAGGAAGATTTTCATGGCATCGATACACAGCTCATACGTAAGACAACCCAACAGTCGCAGCTGATAGACAACTCAACCACTGCAAACATTTCCTCAGGCTCCACAGGGTTGGGCACCTTGCTTTAACCTTGGTCATAGACTCATTTAGGTTGGGAAAGGCCTCCAAGACTGAGCTCAGCTATTCCCCCAGCATTGCCAAGGCTACCACTAACTCATGTCCACAAGTGCCACATCGACATGACTTTTAAATCCCTCCATGGATGGCGACTCCTCCACAGCCCTGAGCAGCCTGTGTCAGGGCTTGACAACCCTTTCCATGAAGAAATTTTTCCTAATATCCAATCTAAACCTCCCCTGGTGCAACTTGAGGCCATGTCCTCTTGACCTGTCACTTTTTACCTGGGAGAAGAGACTGAATCCCACCTGGCTACAACCTCCATTCAGGGAGTTTTGACCTCCTTTCAGAGAAGGTCTCCCCTGAACCTCCTCTTCTCCAGACTAAACCCCCCCGGATGCATGAGCTAAATTGGAATGGCCTTGTTGGGGTACTGAAAGCCAAGCACCTCTAGTTCTGTGCATTGTATGTACTTCTTTTATATCCCAAACCCTTTCCAGTTCCAACAATATGTGAACACAACGTAAACACAGGAATTTGAGAAGGTGAAAGGTACTGAAATAAAGGCAGAGCGCTGATGAGAGCAGAGCTGCTCTTTCACCCTGAACCCAGAGCCCCAAAACCCTTAACCTTCACTATGCAATGCCCTGGCTTGTGAGGATTTGTGAATTATTAAAAAGACATACAACCAAATGGATTAAACTACACGATGATAATTATTCTCAGACACGGTAATTATTCTCAGATGGACCAACCACATTATCTTCAAGGCAGAGGGGAATCCTTGGATGTGACAAAAGATATCCGATCAACACAACTGCCTTCAGACTGCTTTCACTGCAACCAGTAGAAGGAGGAAAACAGTAAACTGGCACAATTTCACTGTTACTCAAAGAAATGGGACCCAAACTTTAAACAGGAGTTGTACAGCCTCCTTCAAAGGCTTCCACAGGCTGGAGTCACCTGGCATAGATCTGCAAGCAACCCCATGGTGTACTGTACCTTCTGTGTGGACATCAGGGAGCATGTCGGTGGGACGCTGCGCTACTGCCGACCGCCTGTACACCATGTGGATTCTTCCCTTCTCCTCTTCCATCTGCTTTCCTCTTTCCAAAGGCTCAATGAAGTATTCATCCTCATCAGTTCTTATCATTCCAGCCTGGTAAGGGAGAGAGAAAACATGTCCATATGTCATTTTAGAGCCTAAAGACCCAGCCTGAGGCTCTAAAAGCAAATACCAAGAAGGATGAAGCATGAAACGCTCAGAATACTACTGTAACCTCTACACTTCTTTTCTCCACCCTAAAATTTCATCAATAAAAAGAGCTTGAAATTTTCCAGATGAATGGAGACAAAGGGGCAGAAGCGGGTTTGCATTTTTAAGTAAATCCTCCCTGTAAGCTGTAGTGCCAACCCAGTGCTTCCTTCCCCCCAGCCGGAGAGATGTGCAGGGAGGTGCTCGGAGTATGTATTTTTCGAGGCTCCCTTGGAGAAAAGGCTGTGGTGGATTTTCAAGAAAGAAGTATGTAGTGGAAATTTTTTTTTTTCCACAAAAGCACATTGATGGAGCAATCCAGGAAAGCAGTCTCCAGTCTTGGAATGCTATTAATTTTACTGCTTTTTTCTTCTAGATTAACGACATTCAAAGTTTCCATCCACTGAAGGAGGCAGGTTGGAATCTTTGCTACTACAGAGCTCTCTAGAGCTGTCCTCAGGACTCTGAAAATCGGCAGACAACAGGACCACCAAAATCCAAAAGCAGCCTTTGGGGCACAGTGGCTGGAATAAACCCGCCTGCTCCCAGCACCATCTCAGCCCTGAGGCTCAGGGAAGTGCACTGACTCCTTGGCTTTCCTACAGACTTGCTCTTCCCAGGGGAGAATCCAGAAGAAACCTGGCCAAGGTCCAGTCAGTGCACCATCTGCATCTACCTTGCTCCCCAGTATCTGTATCTGCCTAAATGACTTCTGAGCATTAATTCCTTTCATCCCCGCAGTTCTTCCCATCCGCCTCGATCCAGAAGAAATGGTGCAGGGTGAACAGAGGGAATTCTATGGAATCAGAGAGATGCAAGAGGAAGTGCTGCTGGAGTTCATAATAAAAGGTAACTGGGAGCAAGGCCAAACCCAGTCTGGCCCAGGCAGCCCACCTAGGAGGGTTTCCCAGAGGACACCAAACCTTGTATCTTTTACGGGACAATACATGGATAAAGCAAAATCTGGAAAATACTTATTTTTTTTTCTTCAAAATGTAAAAGATGCAGATAAGAATAAGGGAACTAGAAACAATATAAAGCCTTGAGAAAATAACCTACAAGGGCAGGTTAAACTAAGGAATCACTTCCTGAGCCAAAATCAACAGCATTTAAGGGGGAACACGATTCCCTATAAATATGCATGGGGTGTTTGTAGGGAAAGAGACCTTCATTCAGGGAGCACAACGGAGAGCTGTGGCGTGTCCATTAATGGCCACATTTACCTTCAGTATTAAACATTATGGGTGGGATTTCCAAAAGTATTTTAGGAAGTCAAATGCCCTGTTTCTAGCAGTTTGCAGTAAGGGTGAGGCAGTTAATTCCCAGGTGAGCTTTGGGAAGGCCACCCTCAAAATGTCAGGAAGTTTGTTCAGCAGTCACACTGATGGCCATTATCAAGTGCTTCTAAAACTGACACCAGAGAGTAGGAAAGGCTTTGGGCTGTTAAACCCATCCTACCACCCCATGGTCAACGCCACGAGGTCAGAGGGTGCTGTCACCTTCTCCTCCCAGTCTCCATCCCAAACTCTGCTGGTGTCTGTATTTTGAACACCTTGTGTTTTTCTAAGACACAGAATCTCCCACAGAGAAGATAACGCTGTAAGTTAAGTTTTTAAACTGCCCTTCCTGCCTTTGTACTACAAAGAAATAGTTTTTCATACACTGATGCAACACCCTGGGGAACCGAGGCATTAATTAGCAGCCATTTCTCCTAAGCCAGCTCTGAACAGCGAGGGAACAGATTTGTGAAGCTGCTTTAAGCAAATCAGCAACACATTATGGGAATTCAAGATGCACAGAGCTTCCCTGCATCTCTCTACATGGGAATCTTCATTTGTATTACAGACATCTTTCATCTGTCTCAGGATCTGCACATCCCTCTGTCATACACAGTAATTTGGAAACATCACATGCTGGGGCTTCACGGGAAGAGCTGAAATAGGGGAGGTTATAAGCTTAAAAATTTAAATTTAACATCACATTCAAGGCTCTACATTCATCTCCAAGCAGAGCAGGCTGTCAATAAGTGGAAGCAGATTAACAGGCAGGTGGGAGCTTGCTCAGCAGCAGGAGGCTAGATGAAGTGGTCATCCTTAGTAAGGAAAAATCAGGAATAAACACAGGGATCTAAGGATGCCAAAATCCCCTTCCCCTCTAGAAGGAGGTTCCAACTTGTGACCCTTCAGTCACACACAGGTGCAAATACGGAGTAATAAAGCTGCACTGTGCTGTTGGACTCTACCTAGAAGGGAAGCATGAGAAGATCACAGCTCTTGCCAGAGTGAAGCAGGCATGTGTTAAAGAGCCAGGCAGTTACTTTCCAATTCAAGGACACGGAAGGACTCAGTGGGAAGAGGGAGAACTACCTGTGTCCTGTTTTAGGGAAGAGACTATGCTCAGGAGGATGAACCTGCTCAGGAGGATGAACCTGCTCGCTTCAAAGAACAAGATCAAGTCCAACACCTGCACCAACATAGAAAAACACAGTGACAGGGTCTGTACATCAAGAATTTCAGAGCCTGGAGATTTCTCCAAATGTTTTCTCTTCCCCCTTCCATTCTTCAAAACATGTGGTGGGGCAGAAGAAGCCTTTATTTGACCAAGAGAAGCCGAGTATCCTTCACTCTCATGAAGACCAACAGAGGTTTAGTCTATCCAACAAAGAGGGACTCTGCCATGGTCTGGTTTCAACTTCCACCTGCATTTCCTACGAGCATCCAAAATGGACTCCCCTTGTTTCCCACACAGAATTGTGGAATCATGGACTGGTTTGGGTTAGCAGGGACTTTAAAGACCAACTTGTTCCAGCCTCTGCCATGGGCAGGGACACCTTCCACTAGATAAGGTTGCTCCAAGCCCTGTCCAACGTGACCTCAAACACTTCCGGGGATCCAGGGGCAGCCACAGGTTCTCTGGGCACCCTGTGCCAGGGCCTCACCACCCTTACAGAGAAGAATTTCTTCCTAATATCTAATCCAAACCTTTTGTCCTTCAGCTTAAGGCCATTGAAACTAAATTTCCATTCTATGGAAACGAAATGAATCAAACACCCCTCACACCTTAAAAATTAATGCAGAAATACATATCTGGAGTATATATGGAAAATGAGAAGTACCCCAAGTGTCAGAATCAGGACACCAGGATCAATTCTCACTTTGGGCCACACATTGATCATTCAGCTTGTAGCAAATCTCTTACAAGGCTCTCCACACGTGCGAAGTTTAGTTCAGGAGGTTCCCTGTGCCATCCCACATTGTTTCGGCCAGTATCACCCTTCATTTCTTCATCCACCAATGCCTGCACTGCAGCAAAGGATGCAGCAGTCAAACCAACAGAAGGCTCTGCCTCCCAGAAAACACTTCCTTCTCACCATTCTATTGATGGAATTGGAAAACATGTCCAGGGCTCTCCCCCCACTCCTTATCCCTCCTTTTTTCCCTGTTGGACAATCACAGGTGGCTGACAGCTCTGTCCTGCCCCTACCTAAATAAAAGCCCTATTGAAAAGCATCAAGAGCTCTGTGTTCCCTCAATTTAATATCCCAGCCCCGGCTGAGCAGACACTGCCTCCTGCCAAGACAAACACCTGGGACCTGGAACGGGGAGGGGGCAGGTTCTGGAGACAGCCCTCCAGTCTAAACTTCTTAAGAGTCGATAGAAACATGCTTTTATAAAAGAGGTGCTGCCTCGTCTGAAAACACCGATTCAGCCCCAAAACACTGCTACCTTTCACCCTCGCTGTTGGCTTAAGGTGGGTTCAGTTTGGTGACTGTGCAAAACCTGCGTCACACCTACCTGCTGCTCCACTTTCCAATCAAAAGGCAAAAAGGTTTTGGAGTTGCATTGAACACTGGTTGATTTATTGGAAGAAAAATAAAAGCAAAGAAGGATGCTTTGCCTGCAGCATATTTCCCTTTGCCAGCCTCCCCTAAAACTGAGCCACAGTGGGTGGACACTGATTCTAAGTTTGTGCAGCTCCAGGGTTATACCTTCAGTTCCTTGGGTGGATTATTATTTCCCAGGCCACATAGGTTCCGTATTTTGGCAAGAATCAACCGATTCTCTGGGTTTCTTTTCAAAAATGCTCTAGAAGCTTCTGCAGTTGTTTAGTTTGCCCATGATGCCACTCATCAGATCATGCCAGTGCCTCACCACCCTCACAGGGAAGAATTCCTTCCCAATATCCCATCTAACCTGCCCTCTGTCAGTTGAAGGCAATCCCCCTGGTCCTGTCACTCCAGGCCCTTGTCCCAAGTCCCACTGTGCTCACAAACTCCAACAGGTCCCTCTGGCAGGGAAGGGGAAAGGCATCCAAATGGACATACTGCCCTCCCTTCACATCTTTTGCATGTTAAAGTATTTATGGCCTCGACATACTTGGCATATAAAAAAATACTACACATTAGAGGAATGCTGGAAAAAAGTAATATTGCAGCACTGAGCACATTTTGGAGAAACAGATGTTATTGATCCAGTTGCCGGGTGTCTACAGAGGAGGTTTGCAGATGGAATTCCTCCTCCTCCACGGATGGGCCTCCAGTCTCCATGGAGGTGTCTGGGCTTTGGGAAAACACCATGGGTTTGGGGTAAAACATCCCCATTTACTAACCCTCCAGCTCCAGCACCCTNCCTCGTCTGAAAACACCGATTCAGCCCCAAAACACTGCTACCTTTCACCCTCGCTGTTGGCTTAAGGTGGGTTCAGTTTGGTGACTGTGCAAAACCTGCGTCACACCTACCTGCTGCTCCACTTTCCAATCAAAAGGCAAAAAGGTTTTGGAGTTGCATTGAACACTGGTTGATTTATTGGAAGAAAAATAAAAGCAAAGAAGGATGCTTTGCCTGCAGCATATTTCCCTTTGCCAGCCTCCCCCAAAACTGAGCCACAGTGGGTGGACACTGATTCTAAGTTTGTGCAGCTCCAGGGTTATACCTTCAGTTCCTTGGGTGGATTATTATTTCCCAGGCCACATAGGTTCCGTATTTTGGCAAGAAGATGGAATTCCTCCTCCTCCACGGATGGGCCTCCAGTCTCCATGGAGGTGTCTGGGCTTTGGGAAAATACCATGGGTTTGGGGTAAAACATCCCCATTTACTAACCCTCCAGCTCCAGCACCCTTGGAGTGATTCCCAGAGGAGCAAGGAGAAATTCCACAGCTCATTTTCCCTCTCTGGAAGATCAATGTGATATAAAATCCATGTTCTAGTCCATGTTTTATCCTGGCCATGCATCTCAATTAAAGCAGGAGCTCCGGTATAACTTTAGGCTCCATTCTTGAAGAGTGTTGAACACAGGCAGCACAGAGTGTTGAGATTTTTCTTAGTAAGTGCATGCCAAAAGTGAGATCGCAGTTATTTAGTAACATTAAACCCATTTTTAAATCAAATGAAAGACTCAAACAGGATGCACCGCTCGAGTCTCACAGCCACTTGAATTATTAACACAGCACCAGTTTGTGACTAATCATTAATACCAGATTTTTAAATCAAAACAAAAATCTTCTGCAGCTACCAAGAGAAGTCTTATCCGTTCAGAAGATTCGGAAACAGGATGAAAACGTAGGAATGTTTAATATCCTCTTCCAAACTACGGGCACAACTTAGAAGCCACTTAGACAAGCTCCTACTAAAATACTGGAAATCATCTGCCCAGAGGAATTGAAGTCTCTCAACATAGTAATTGATACCACTTTAAGGAGCAAAAGGCATTTGGAAGAGCCATCGAATTAACCAAAATCCTTTTGAATTTGCACAGAAGAAAGGAAAATGTCAGCATTTACTGGGTCACTGCACTGGATTGGAATTAAGCTTTTTAGTCTCCTCTATAAACATCCATAAGAAAATTCCTTTATGCTGAAATTTCTCATGCCTGGTTTTGATCCAAATGCTGGGTTTTCTTTTTCCCCCCTTTCAGAAAGTCTAAGAAAACTCAATGGAAGCCCTTAAGAGTTATACGAAAGCAGAGAGAAAAAACAAACTTTGATTTTATGTGGAAAAATATGTCTCTATTTTTCGTTCTTGGAAAACCTACCAGGATTCATTTTAACAGCAAACTGCTGCATAGAGCTGGCAGGCCAAATGCTTTGTCCTTAAAGAAGGAACTGTGGGTTTAAAATATCAGTTATTCGAGAGTGAAAAGTATGCATGGAACATGCTCAGAGCAGTCAAGCACCTCTCCGATCCCAGTGTCTCTGTAGAAATATTTACTGAGCACAAATTTTGTCTTTGTGTCAGTTACAGCAGGTCTTTGCTAGGAACTATTTCATGGAGAAATGGTACAGGAGACGGTAAAGGTTGCCAGTTCTGCAGTACACGTGGTGTTTTCCCAGCTCCACAAGTCATGGGATGACACCAGTCATAGATTCCTCTAAAAAGTGGAAAGGAAAACAAGAAGCGAGGACATCTGATAGCCTTCAGAGAAGGGGAAATGAGACCTTCAAGTGCTGAATACTCCAAAAGTATAAAGCAAATAAAATAAGGCCAAAATACAATGTCAGCAGCACCATTTCTCCTGTGGCATACAAAAGAAAAACTGATTTTTCTGCTGCCTGTACACAACAGTCATGAATGACGCTGGAGCATCGCCACTCTTCCGAAGTAACAGAAAACTCAGTCCAAACTATGCATGAGCAAGAGTCACCTCCTCGGAGAGAAGTCAGAGAAGGAGAGAAAACTGATGCAGCTTCCTCTGAATGGAAATACTTTGTGGATCAAAAGCTAGGAAGCATCAGAGCTAGTAATATTTCCATCAATCTCATCATTTTGAACTGGTTCTACACCCTTGCACAAAGGAAAAAAAAACTATGGTAAAGTCTTTCAAAGGAAAAGGAAAAGTGGTTTTACACCTTTGGTTAGGTATACACCAAGAAAGTCAAATGACAAAAGGATTTTTATGAGGTAGGGAAGCTGATTTATTGTTGCATGGTTGTAATTTATTGAAGTTCTCAGCCAAGCAGCAGAAGCACTTGATGAAAACTAAGTATCTATTTAAAACAGAAGTGAAAACAAAGATTTTTTTAATGGGAACAATAGTGCTGCAGTTTATCCATCATTTCAAGAAGCTCCTGATGAAACACAGGGGCCAGAGATGGAACCAACTGACTCTTCTTTGCATGACTCTTTCAGAGCCTGGATGGGAGCATAATGTTTAGAGTTGTTGAGAAAACTAAGAACAGGAAAGAGCAGACAAACTCTTTTTCTCAATGACTCTGCACACTATTTTCTCTCCAATCCTGCTTCCTGCCCCTTTGCAAACCTCAGACCGTGTGCTCGCAGGCCAAATTCCAGATCCAAGTACGTACAACACTGAATAAACATGAAACATCAAAAAAGCCATTGCTGAATATGGCTTCTGTACCTCCACCCTACCAACTGCAGTTACAAATTCAGCCCCAACTCCACCATCAATGAGAACTTTGAGAGAGGCTACAAGGATTGAATTTTGAGAGCATTGACTATTTCAGTATCTGTTTACTTTCTTTTCCTGGGACACACACTTTCCCACAGGTGACACGTGGAGGCAGGACATGAATGAGGAGTGAGAGCCCAATTCATGCACTCTGTGTGTGTTACAAGAGTCCACACAAGTTATACAATCTGGGATTTATTACTAAAACTATAAAAAAGGGCTGTACTTAGTCATTTTAATAAGCTTGTACTATTTTATAAACTGTAAGCTGTGAGCCTCCAGGAATCAAAAAATTTAAGAAGCGTCTGCTGTTTTCGGAACAAAGAGGAAAAATCCAGAAAGGAAATTCTTTGTCCAAGTGCCCTAAAAGCAGTGTTTTGTGAAAAAGCATCGCCAGGACTACAAGGTGTGATTAAGTAACATCTACAAAAAGCATATCCAGAGCAGCACCCAACCACCTGCCCTTTGTTCCAGGCCATTTTTAACCACATACTGACCTGTAACAGCAGTTCCAGCCCCTAAATATATTGCCTAAAAGGGAGGGATTACATGTAAACCCGTGCTGTGCTGTACAGAATGATTTTTCAACATCAGAAATAAGCTATAAATAAAAGTCTGAAGTTGTAGCAATCAAAGTGGAGACTTTTTATGAAAAGCCTCCAGGCAGACTCTCTCCAGCTGCCTGTTCCTAAGCCCCTTCCTAGGGGATGCTCTCCTCACCTCACCTCACCCACACCAGACTGTCAAGTTTCCTAATTAACCCTCAAATATTGTCTCCAATCTAAAGACAGGGAAAAAGAAAATAATAACAGCATCAGGCTTCTCAGCATCATATTTTTCACTCATGGCTATGTACCACATGCACATTTTGCCCAGCCTGGGGTAGTTGTTAAGTTCACAGCTCAGGTCTTCTGGGCGGTTTCTGTTGATTGTTCCAGAGAGGCCACAGGAAGGCCCCACAGGGAAGTCCTCCTTTTCTGGAAGGCATCTTGGATGACATCACAGGTCACTCAGATGCCAGCCTGAACTCACTGTATCTCTCCTCAGCTGGAGGGTGACGAATTCTGCAGAACTGTCAGAACACATGGGATTGATTCTCCTTTCATCCTTGCTTTCAATTATCCGATAACCTGCTGCCACCTGCTCCTCAACACAGGATAGAGATAAATAGTACAACTTTAATTTCAGTTACCAAGAAGTGCCTACAAACGCTTCCTATGAGCCAAAAAGAGCTAAACTACCTCCACCTTTTTGAACAGATGCAGCTCACAGCTGCTTTTATAGTGTCCAAAGCCTCATTTTCCATGTCCAGAGCTCCATTTTCATGATCCAATCAGTCCTTAGGGTCCAAGACACATCTCAAGTGTCCAATTCCTCATAGAGAATAAATCATACTTTTAGACCTAAGAACCTCATTTTTAGGTCACAAAGCCTTATTTCTGGAGTTCAAAACTTTTACTCTAGGATTAAAAACCTCATTTTTTGAGTACAAACCCCAACAAGTTCCAAACATCCCTTCTGAGGTCTAAAGGCTCATCTTAAGGGGCTGAAGCACAATTTTTAAGGCCCAAAGTCGGTGTTTGAAGGTAGGCAGGAGAGAGAGGAGGAGACACAAGGGTTTGGAAATGAGGCAAACCTATCATTAGACCAAATCTGGCTCTGTTAAAAGAATTTATAAAAACAAACAAGAATAAATAAATGGAGCTTGAGCAACCATCTGCATAAACTTTGACTATGCTCCATGAAGTAAAGGTGAAGTACTCTTTTGCTTTGAGTGATAATTTCAGGGAGGAGCAAACCAGACATATAAAAGAATTCCTAGATTATATTATTTTACACTATACTGACACTTGACTTCTGTCCCCATCGCCTCCCTTCTCAATCAATGCTCCTCCCCTCTGTGTTTTACTCAAGAAGCCCCAAGTCCTGAACAAGGGAATGCATTTTCCCAAGTTCCTGGAGCTCCCAAACTTTGAGAAATCCTCTTTACTACGGTTTACTACGGCTGAGGATTCCGTATTAGCCTGTGGGAAGTGCTGCACAGCGGAGAGGTGACGGGGATGAAGTCCAGCTGCAACCCATCACGCCCAGTTCATCAGTCCTGCCAAGTACAGAGAAACGCCAGTGGTAAGAGCAGGCATGGCAGGTCATGGGAGTTCACGGCAAGGAGGGAATTACTGTGGGAAGAGCGCAGTAGGGCAGGGGAGCAGGAATCTGGAAGCGTTAAATCAGCCTAAGACACTGCTGCCATCTGCCCAGAGCAGCACGCGGCCAGAGCCGCTTCCTTCTCCCCGGGGCTTGTTCTGCTTTCCCCTCCCAGAAAGTCCTGGATGCCCAGATGTCCCCTCGACCACAGCCCCCACCTTGGACTGAAGAAACCTCCAGGCCTGAGGGGACAGTCCCACCCAGTCCCAATCTCAATCCCAATCCCAAACTCAGCAAGAGTTTCCAATATGCTACAACCAGATGCTCTGCAGCAGTTCAAGCGTTTGTCTCCAAAATGCTATTCCAATACACTGGGATAAAACACCATCGGCTCCTAGAAAGATGTTTCTCCATTTAGGAACTCTGTCTTGCCAGCTTGGGAGAAATCATGCTGAAATAGTACATTAGAACCAACACAGGAACACGAAATAAGCCGTAACAATTCAATCCTGATGAAACAATGGTAATAAAAAAGGATTTGAAACAAAAAATGCCCTGAAACTCCTTGGATCCCATATGCCCCAATTCCTGCAGATTTTTAAAGCTTTTCTTGAACCAAGTTTAAAGCCTGTGCAGTTATCTCTAGTCTGAGATACTCCAGCCCGTATTTCCAGAAGATTTGCCAAAGGAAAGTAGCTGTGAACATGCACAGACATGTTTCCTCACGTCTCCATATCCTTGGAAAAACGGATGGCAACAAGCAAGTGAGGAATAATCTGTCACAAATGACAGATCTAAGCACATTTGGGTATTTTTTAAATTCTTGATGGTTGGACTGTCTTCCAGGATTTCACTGGTTTGGCAGGCAGATTCCTGAGCATCTTCCACTTGCAAACAGCTGTACTTCACACGACCATATGCTGCCCTGGGCTTGAAGACCATGGAATTTCAATAAACAAAAATACTCCAAATAATTTCCAACAAACAAAAACGAAGTCACATTTTACTTGGAATCTGAAGTCAAAGATTAAAGGTTCATCGTACTGGGCCCAGCCCTTTCATTTAGAAATAAGCAAGGTTAACGCTCTAGGAGAAACAGAAACCAGCACTGCCACTTGGCGTTGCATGGATGTGACCACAAACCAGATCCCAGCTCAAACACAGGACACACATCTACAGAAACACAGTTGAGAGTGGAAGGACAAGCTAAAGGCATCACACACCAACACCTGCTCGGAGTTTGTTACGAAAGCAGGAAGCTAACTGAGAAACTGAGATGATTTTCTACAACAGGCAGAAAGTGTTTTAAGCCACTACTTCTAAATGTTACGCTTGCTGCCTTCTCTCTATTTACAATCTAAACCATTTGTAGTGTTTTCTTGAGGCTGGCACCTTCCACTCCTGAAGGATTCTGACAATAAATACGGCTATTTTGACCAAACAACAGAAATACCCAGCAGAAACCTGTGGAAGCATCAGCTTTCCGACTCACAGCAAAGAAGACAAGAGCCAGCTCCTCCGTGACTAATGAAGTGCTCTTCTGCCATGACAAGTGCAGGCACATGCATGTGGGTTTTTCAAATAAACAGGGTCATTTCCATGGGAGATTAAGCAGATGTGAAGATAGGAATTTTCAAAATTGATGGCACACAGACAACTTTCACTGCCAAAGTAGATATGTAAACTATTTCAAAACAAAAGTGTTCAAGTATTTGGGGGTTTAAATGTAAGTTTAGATTCCGGAAGAGACTTTGGGCAAGATCTTACTTTACTAGAGCAAATGCCAATTATTCCACATATTTACCATCAAACAATCAAAATTTGGCACCAAATGCTCTTTTACTTATGATATTAAATCTCGTCTACAAGCTGTACATTGTGCAAACTGCTACCCCAATGATTCCCTTCACTTTCTCTGCAAGATTTCAGAACCTAGCTGGCTACTCTGGAGAGTGTCTAAGTTCCTCTGAAGTCGAAAATAAATCCTTGCAACACATACATGCCTTTAGAATTTCTCACTCTTGTTCCAGTTTCTGTTAAGCAATATTATCTCACTCTTCACGTCTTTAGGATAGACTGAGGATCAAATATTCTAGCTGGATTGAGAGAGACATGGTACAGCAACAGAGAGGCCAGAGACGGTAATTGCAAGTTCCTTTTGCTACCCTGGGAGATGCTGGGAGGAAAAAAACGTAAAATAAATCTTCAGGATTATTTCTTTCACACTCACATGATTAGAGTTCCAAGAGATGTTAAAAACAGCAAAGATTGAGATGAACAGAGAGACAAGAGTGACCCAGGAGCATTTACCCACTACTCCTCAAAGAAAAAGCCCATGTTCTCCTGCTCCAGTCCTCAAAACCATGGAAAGCACATGGGATGTTACGGGAAAAGAGGGACACATTCCACTAGATCAGGTTGCTCCAAGCCCCATCCAGCCTGGCCTTTAACATTTCCAGGGACGGGGCAGTCACAGCTTCTCCGGGCAACCTGTGCCAGGGCCTCACCCTCTTCAGCGTAGAATTTCTTCCCAATATCCCATCCAACCCTGTCCTCTGTCACTGTGAAGCCACTCCCCCTCCAGAAGTTCCCCCCGGCTTCATTTACCTGAAAACACACCACAAACAGCTTGCCAGCCACATGGCAATCTGTGACGGAGCTGCTACACTCCTTAATCTAATCCCATTTAATCCAATTTCTTGTCTTCACGTGCTGTCTCAAGGCAACAACTTCATTCAGGCTCACTGCCAAAACCCAGCTGCCAGTCCCAGGGTCTCATTCATCAGAATGATTCCACTGGAAGCTACATCTAGCCAGGCAGGGGTCTGCTTGGCCTTTGCAAACACAGTACACTGGCAATAGATTCTCCAAAAACACTCACCAAAAGCCACCAAAACACACCAAACTGACATTAGTTATCACCTCTGATGCAACCACTACCAGTATTTCCCTTCACTAAGCAAGGGAATTCAAGGAGTTTTGGTCTGAATGGGGATTTTGACCCATTTCTGCAGTTACTCCCACAGTGACTGCAGCCCGCTGCTGTGGTGGGAGCTTTCCTAGCCAGGACTCATCTCAAAATGGAATCAAATAATGACCACGTGGCAGCTATGGGAAATGGGAAACCCACTTCCAAGAAAGGACGCTTGTTGCAGACTTCTTCATATGATTTCTGTCCCAAACAGCAGGAGGGTAACCACAACATTCATCTCCCTGGATGTTGCAGGCGTGTTCCACCAGTGCTCCTGCGCCTTATGGAGCACAAGGTGAGTATTGTTGGCTTTCCCTGCTGCATGAGCGAATCAATGACTGGTGTGTGGGCTCCATATATGCTCAGCCTTTCATTCTGGGATTTGGGCATCTGCTCAGCCATGGGGAAACTCTGCGTGTTTGCAGACAGATCAAAAACAAACCCGTTACAGATGTGAACCACTCAATTCTCATATGACACCTCCTGATGAAACAAAACTGCATCTAAGAGAACAAAAAGTATGCTCACTTTATAAATGAACCCCTTAAACCTTAATGCTGCTGTTCTTGGATAACAGGGCAGCCCATCATTTTGGTACCTGAGAAGCAAAGAGGGATGATTTGGACACCAAATTCTAAATTCAGTTAACAAAAGGTCACCTTTTAAGTCTGAAAATGTCTTCATTATTAATTTTCCTGTTTGTAACACCTCATGTAAATAAAAAGGAAACCAAACAATACATAGGTTTGATTTCTCTCTCACACACCTGAGACATTAAGAACTTTGCTTATCAATATTTTCTAAGGGATTTAAGAAATGAACTTCCGTAAATGACGCCATTAGCAACGTGTGGTTAAAAGCAACAAACCCTGTGCACAAAGTGTGCCACAAGATACAAATGCCATGAAACCAGCCTTACCAGACCATCACAGTTGCTGATGGCCACTGCAGCTCCGGGGATGTCCGTGATGTCCCCCACATAAGCACAGTTGGTCCACAGGGGCTCTCTCTTCCATAATCGCTCAGTACCAATTCCAGTCCGAGTCGTGTTACCACCATCGTTCCCAGTCTCCACAGAGTCTTCGTACCACTCCACCACGGCCTCGGGAGCCACTAAACGAGTGTTGGGTTTCAGCCGGAGATGGAATTCCCTCCCAAAGGCAGTGACGTTGAAATACAGCTGTCTGGGGCTCTGGGACACCTCCCGCGTCGACCGCCGCTGGTGACTCGCCGAGAGGATGTTGGACACGTAGCTTCCATCTGCATTGGTGCTAACTGGAATCACTAACCCATATGGCCTCGGTCTGCTTTTTCGGAATTCTGCCAAGAGACACACCCAAAAACCAAACTAAAATAAGAACAAGAGCACGGAATGAGCCCAAAGACTGAAGGACCCCTCTGCCTCACACCTCCCCTTCCAAAAATCCCAATTTGGGATTCCTGTTTGAGCTACTAACATGGGCAAATGTAAGGCACATTGCCACTGCTCCTCTTTTATCATGGAATCACAAAATGGTCTGGGTTGGAAGGGACCTTCAAGACCATCCAGTCCCAAACCCCCTGCCATGGGGAGAGACACCACCCTCCACTATCCCAGGTTGCTCTAAGCCCCGTCCAACCTGGCCTTGGACAGTTCCAGGGATGGGGCAGCCACAGCCTCTCTGATCAACCTGTGCCAAGGCCTCACCACACTCACATGGAAGAATTTCTTCCTATCAATAGTTATTATAAAAATGATTTTCCTAAAACTTACAGACAAAAGCCTGAAATATTCACTGATACTTATCTGGGGAGTTTCCTGTGGGTTTCAGGTTTGCTCAACAGCCCCAGGAGAGGCACAGACTCTTCTGAACTCTCCTGTAAGAAATGCCACACAGCTCTGTTGTACACCTTAAACAGAACTTGCTCCTGTGGCAGGACTTCCATCAAGGTTTTGAAAATGAAGTGCCAAGCTTGGTTATAAGCACAATTTGCTTACAGATTTCTCAGGAAACAGAAATAGGGAAAAAAATCCAGCGTATCTCACGCTGCTAGTAAATTAATACGTCAGCACTTGTGAAGGCAGTAACTTTTCCCTCTACAAATCTCCTTCACCAGCAACTTGCTATTGCCCTTCCTCTGAGTAATAAAGATCAAGAACACTGAGAGAATCTAATTATTAAAAAACCCACCACAGATCTGCACAATTTGACCCTAAATCCTGCACTTTAGTGCAGCTGAGAGAAGCCATAAACCCAGCAAACCCACATGGTTGGTAATTCTGGAGAAGCTCAATGGCACAACCCTCAGCTAAGGCAACATGTCTTCAAGTAATTTCATACCACTGGATAACAAATCCATTCAAATGAGTTTATCTTTTTGGTGAGACCTCTGTAATCTGGGAGCAATCAGGATCCTTGCTGTCCGACTCTCAGGCTGTAAGGGAAGGGCCAGGCCAAGCTGTGAGCCACACCACTGCTCTGAATGGGTCCGAGGCCCAACTCTAAGCCTGTGTATTTGACTACGCGAGAACTAAAAAGACATCTTACACAAAACCAGTTATTCCCTACTCCTCTCTTCCTGGGAGAGCTGGTGAAAGCAGTATCAGAGTGGTACTACTGACGATGTCATTTGAAAAGCTGCAAGATCAGATAGCTCTGATGTTAGCGCCAAGTGCCACTGAGAATTCCTCAAATAAATATACTAAATTAAGTGAGCTAAATTTCACCTGCTCCCAGTGTGGATCACACTTGATAAAAGAATTAATAGAGGAAAAGCTCAGTAGCCAGTTTATCTCTCCAGGTAGCAAAGGCTGCTGGTTTTAAGAGACTCATGCATTCAATGAGTAACGTCAGTAGGAAAATGTTCCTAATGGCTTCACAGAACTGTTTTTAATATTCTTTCAGCCAATTACTGAGGAATCTGACAAAAAACCAATGTATGGTACTAGTAGGACGCATGCATGTAAATTCCTGCACTATAAATATCTTAATATACAAATACTATATCCTAGGAATGTGAAAAGTCATTTCCAAGTCCATTGGTACCCCACATCCTACAGCTAGCAGCCACAGGGTGGGTTTCAGCAGCAGCCAACTCCACCTATTTTGCCATACACCCACAAGATCAGGTTCTAAAACTGGCATCCTAATCAGGCCATTATCCTTAGGATAATTCCCATTTAAAACACTGGGAATTCTGAGCCAGGCTTGTTAATCTGTCTCCTTAGAGAAGGGACCAAATTAAAACTCTAAAGTCATTTTTATTAATTAGACACCAGGCCATGCCCAGGAGACGGAGCTGTGGGGTTATACATTCTAACTGGGTCAAAGTAAAAACACAGATCCTCACATTCCCGGTGCTTCAACACTGGGATTTCATTCCCAGGCTGACATTATGCCTTCTACCTTGCTGAGATTCCTCGTGGCTTGTTTTCTTTTTTTCTTTAAAGCAGGAGATTCAGTGCCAGAGACCACAGTCTGGTGATCAAATTCTGTGCTCACCGCACGACTGAGAAACTGCTCTGCACATCTTGCAGCAGAATTCCCACATTTCCACAGGCTGGGGAAAAAAAAGAGGCTATTTTGCTAACAAGAGCATCCAGCAAGCCCCAAGAAGGTAGGAGCAAAGGGTGGAAAATAAGAACTGTCAAGGTTTTGAGCCAGCGAAAGCCTTTTCCAGAGTCTGTAAATGCTGAGCTAGAAGAGGAAATGCCTTTTGTTCAAAGGCAATTAAAATTAAATGGGACATGACTGAATCCCAAAGACATCTGAACTCCTCCGCTGACTTACATTACCCTTTTTCCGCAAACTGCACGCTCTGAGGAAATGCTATCCCAGCTGTACGTGTTCCCTTTCCTAAGCTAAAATTTCAGAGTTGATCTGCTCTGCTAATTCAAAGCTGACAGTGCTGATCAGAGCAAGAGGAAAAGCACTTAACTGTAAATTTTCTTCATTTTTTTTAATCTGGCCTTAAAATGCTGCTCCAGTTGCACAACGTTTAAGTTGAAAGGAAGCACTTAAGAAGGAACATCACATTCTTTCATTGTGTGCCAAAACAAAATTAGCTAGAGAATGCCTCTGAAGAAAGCTGTCCAGGCTTTCTTTCCCCTCAAACCTATGAAACTGCAGAATTAACACCACTGGCTCACAGAGTTGTCTCTGCACTGTACAACAGCTGTGGCCAGCGGAGGTTTGAAAATCCTAAACTTTTTTTTACCACCTACATTTCGAAAAACAGTATTTTTTATGCATAAGATTCTGTGAAATACATTGATCAAAAATCGTTCAGGTGGTAGTCCACAGCAGAATGCCAAATGCCTAAACAACCACTTGAGAAGATTCCAAAGGCACAGTCTATGTGGAAACCAGTGGCATCAGTGGAAGAGAAAGAATTTCTCAAAGTTTAAATTGTTTCTATGTCTAAACCAAACTACCCAAGAAAAGAAATGTGGGGGAACTCGTGGCAACATCCCACCCACATGGTCCCTGCACAGGGCTCTATTGCTGAGGCCATTCCAGAACAACACAGTGGGATGACCAGCGACCTTCCAGAGCTTCCCCAGCGGAAGATGCGTTTGGATGTGGCTCAAGGGTCAGGAAGCTCAGGTACCTCAGCAAAAGCACTGGATCTAAGGTGACATCTCCAGAGCATCACCATGGAATTTTCTGCCTGGAATTCACAAGCTGTGACGTGACTGAACTGCTGGATGGGAGACATCCAGCTCTGCAGTGGAAGTACTGGAGAAAAAATAGATACCTACTGCTATAGGGAAGAAGAGGACAGTGTTTTCATAAAGACTCTGTGCCATGTTCTGGGAGATCACGCTTCTGTCCCACAGACAAGCACAATGAGATGAACACAGAGCTGTTCTGGTCACTTAGCAATGTGATGCTTAATAACAGAAGATGGTGTGGAGACAGCTGGACAAGCCCAGCAGGGGCTGTGTCATCAACCTTTTTCTGCTTCATCGTTGGCTGGTGGCTTCTAGAAACAACAGAGGAGTTTTGGTCCCTCTCAACAACCTAGATCACTCCAGAACTACCGTTTGTTCTCTGTTTGGCTGCCTTCAGGTGGCAGGAATGCCCATAAAGAAAGAGGAGACAGGAAAGGGCAACAGATTCCTTGAGAATTCCCACTCAACTCTGCACCTGAAAAAGGATGAGGCTGTGTGGGATCTGGACATTGCTAGCTGGATGAATGAAGGCAAGGGACTGCAAGGAGAGAGGCTGATGTGGGACACCTCTCTGGTGTCCTCATTCCTCTACTTCACTGCCACTTGTCCCAGGGATACAGACAGCTCAAGAGATGGTTGGTGTGGTGTTTTTGCAGCCTCTGCACAGCTGCAGGTGCTTTGCAGGTGCTTCCTGCAGGCAGTGGGGCCCAGCACTGTTGTGTCACAGGTTTCTTTCAGAAGTGGCACTGTGCAGGGGCAGAGCTCTGCTGCGTGGGAGGTGAAGGTGCAGCACAGCATCAGCACCTTCAGGCTGAGTGACACAGAACAGCTTCCTCCTGACAGCTCCCAGGCACTGCAGCACATTGTGCATGAATGCAGGTAATTAAGTGTGCTAACTTGCTATCCCTGTACTGCAGCCTGTGATGATATTTAACAAAAATAAACCCCTAGGTGCCTTAATTCCCCTAAGTGACTTTTCAGGCTACAAGAAAAGATCGGCTGCTGACAGCAGCCAGCCCTGGGTCAACTCAAAATACACAACACCAATGCAAAGCAGTATTTTGTGGGGACTCAGAAGTAGGACAGTGCATTTCCAGGCAATTCCAATGCAGCTTTTACCTCCAAGTCATTAAAACTCTCAACTGAGTAAGCCATAGCACAAAGTTGTGGCTGCCCCATTCCTGGAAGTGGTCATGGCCAGGTTGGAAGGGTCTTGGAGCAACCTGGGATAGTGAAAGGTGTCCCTGCCCACGGCAGGGGGTTTGGAATGAGATGATCCTTCAACTGCCTTCCAACCCAAACCACTTTAGAATTCTATGGTTCTGTACTTTTTGAATCAGAATTTACAGGATCAAATTCAGCCCCAAATGTTCCTGGCTACAGCAGTGCCAGGGCCATGGAAGAAAGGAAGACGTTAAAGGACAAGAAGTTATTTTCCAGATTCAGGAATTTTGCCTTATGTACTGTGTAATTTAAAAGACACATTCCTATATAGCTTATGGTTTCTGTTCAAATTCAAATACAATCCATTTCTCCTGGAAAGGACTAGAAATAAAAGACAGGATCAGCATACCACTGGAAAAACCATCTGTTTGCCAGTTAGCTTTAAATGTACCTCACTGTCTCTGTTCCCATTATTCATTGATCACGGTGGAAACCAATCTAAGTCCAGAAGCTCACAGTGCCAGAACTGAAGTTGAGACAAGGCCTCCAAAATTCACAGAAATGCTTGAAATTCTTTTCTGAACAAAACCTGAATCAAAACCTCAGGGCTGGAGGTCCAATGGCAGCTGGAAGCAGAACTGCCTGGGGTCCATTCCCACTGCGGAAGAGCTCCAGAGAGCACTTGTGTGCAGTAACACGCATTCTACCAGAATGGTAAAAGGCTCATTTCACACTGGGTAAGGGAAGGAGCACATAGGATGGCATTCCCTGGCACTAACGCCCTGGGAATGCCAGATTCCACATCCTTCCACTACCTCTTCCATCCTGTGGAGCACCCAATTACCAGTTAGTCTAAAACAACACAGATCTCCTGAAATTAAACTGTGGGTGCATGCTCCCAATTAAAAGAAGCTTCCCATCTTTGGGAATAGTTCGAGAGGCTGAAGTCTCAGTAAGAAGCACCCCGTGGGCATACACAGGCACACTTCCCTTCAGCGCCCTCATGTGCCACTGACCCTGAACTCGCTGCACAGCACCTTCTCACCCAGGTCTATCAGTTTACAAGGCAACAGTGACCAGGTACAGATTTTATAATGTCGATTGGTTTGCATTTCAGAAGGGACGCATAGACACATAAAGATGCAAAACCGCAGCACCAGAGGGCATGCAAATTCAAGCCACGCCATGTCACTGCAACTACAAACACTTCTGGGTGGCAAAGGTGGGGGGTGCACAGGGAATGCTTGCCTGCATACAGATCATTTCTCCAGAAATAACTAGTCTTTGAGCTTACTTCTTTTATTTCTGTTTTGATAGCAGGAATAATAGCTAAAAAGACTTACCTATTTGGATCTGCTGTTCTTTACCAGCCTGCAGAAGAGAAAAGAAACATATGCACAAAGTTGTTAGTGTAATTACTATGCAATGGGGAATGGCAGAAGGCTGAAAAATCACTTGGTCTGTGCCGCACTATTTTATATGTTTCTGCATTTGGTTTCCAGGGATGGCAGTTCTTCCTTAACTGAATGTTAAGCTGTTCCCACCAATATATTAACGGAGTCCATAGCAAGTTTAACATAAATAGAACTGCTAAGCAATCCTGATTCTGAATGACCTGCTCCACATATCGTGACACTGTGCCAAAAAGTAAGTTTGGTGGCCAAAGCAAGGATTTAACAGCAGGAAAGAGATGAGCTCCAAGAAGCACGGGTGCTGGGGCAGAGAGCAAGCAGTGAGCTGACAGCTCTTTGTATCTAGGCTAGAGAATGGGAAAGCCAACTGGACCACTGTGACCGCAGGGACGGTGGCAATGACCCGATGTCACGGTCAGCTCGCTGCTTGGTACTTGCTCTTGCCAGGGTTAGGGGACCCAGGGGCATAGGATCCAGAAGGAAGGGACCCAGGCGCTGCCGCTGCAGGACCTAGACTAGTCCGGGGATGCCGTGTCGGTTCCAGGCTGCTTGGATGCAGCGGTCTGCAGCACAGAAGAGGGCGGAGAGCCGCCCGTCCATCTCAGCCTCTCCTCGCCCCGGGCCGGTACCGCCCGCAGACCCCGGGGGGACAAGGGAGGACCCCGGGGGACAGCGCGGAGGGAAGGGGAGGGCGGGGGTCCCCGCACTCCCTCCCTCCCTCCCTCACTCACNCGGGGAACCCGCCCGGCTCCGCGCACAGACACACCGAGGCACAAATCCTATCAGTGTGCTCCTGCTGCATCCCCGGCGCTCCCCACCCCTGCTCCGTGCGCCTGAAATCCACCGAGAAACAACTTTCCCGTCCGTCCAGCCATCCTCCCTCCCTCCTTCCCTCCATCCATCCATCCATCCATCCATCCATCCATCCATCCATCCATCCATCCATCCATCCATCCATCAGTANCCATCCATCCATCCATCCATCCATCCATCCATCCATCCATCCATCCATCAGTGCCTGCATCACACCCTGGCAGGTACTCCCAGAACAGCTCCCCAGTCTGGGACCACATCCTCAAGCTTCCGTATTTCCCATTAACCCAAGGCAGACTGCAACAGCTACAGTCTTAAAATCCCAGAATGGTTTCGGTTGGAAAGGACCTTAAAGCTCATCTCATTCCAACCCCCTGCCATGAAGGCCACTGGACCAGGTTGCTCCAAGCCCCCTCCAACCTGGTCATGGAACACTTGTAGAGATGGGGCAGCCACAGATTCCCTGGGCAACCTGTAGCAGGGCCTCACCATTCTCATGGCAAAAAACTTCTTCCCTATATCTAACCTAAACTGATGCTCATTCAGTGTAAAAACATCACCCCATGTCGTGTCCCAACAGTTCCCAAGGGTCCCACTGGACTGGAGTCTGACCACAAAGCCATTTCTCTTCCCACCAGCTGGGAGCTCAGCACACAACACAAAAGGAAATGGTGCCACTTGCACAGCACCTTCCACAGACAGAAATCTGCACACACTCTGTACACCTTAATTTCCCCAGAAGATGTTAAGCAGTTGAAGCTGTGCACAATCAGTTGATAACAGATCCCACTGGGGCATCCCCAAGGGGGAAACAACTTTCCGGAGGCAGAGATCAACCACTCCAACATCCTTGAACTCCAGCAGTGTTCAATTGAGGACTGAATTTTTTCAGGGTCAGAATTAGCCAGTATTACGAACATCTGGATCCCAATTTAAAATCCAGTGTAAAACCATTTTGTTGTACCTTCTGCATTACCACTCCTGTGAAACATCACAACTAACCAGAATCAGTTTCTGTTGGCCTCATGTGGCACAAACACATGATCTGCTGCTGCTAAACGTTCTCAGAATACATGTGACAGCTTAACTACCATTTTTAAGTTGACCTCCCTGCCAGAAATCGTCGTATCTGTATGAAAAAGAAAATACTGGTTCTACTAAATCCAAATTGCATCACAGCAACATTAAAGAGGAGGAGAGCGTCAGCCTTGATTTTCAGGAGATACCTTGAATATTCCAACCACAGCAGCCCTGCTGTTTCAGAGGACACAGGTCCTGAACTGCATGATATCCTCTCACAAAGCAAAAAAAATACAAGGCATTTTTCTGAGAGTGGGAATGTATCTGTTATTACAAGTGTACAGTCATTTCTGCACATAAAACATGAAGCAGCCTGTCACATTCAGCACCAGCAGCTGCACAGAGCCACATCTGGGAAAGCCCAGAACTGGAAAGGCTGAGGTACTGTAAAGTGCCAGCTCCATAATTCTACATTAAAAGGCATTTCACTTACTGTGCAGCTACTCCCTGTTTTACTTCCCTCATGGTTCACTAGGTGACCTCAGACCTTGCTTATTGCACATCATTCAAACCCTGAACACAACCTTGATGTCCTTGTGGGTTTTTCTGTAATGTGACATGCCTGAGTGCTGCGTGCTGCAAATTACCTGTTCGCTGTGGGGAAACGATGAACGCCAACAAGCCTCAGGTGTTTCGTTCAGGCTAATTACAGGGGCACTTCAGGGAATCACAGACTGGTTTGGGTTGGAAGACACCTTAAACCTCATCTAGTCCCAACCCTCCGCCATGGGCATGGACACCTTCCAGAGGCACAGGGATCCAAAGTCCTGACCTCTAGTAAAGCTGTTTCTTTGCTCTTAAAAACATTCTTGCAATACAGTGTTAAGTCTGTTACCTCCTAAGTGATTAAGCTTTGCCAAACTGGCTTGAAGCGTTTCTAAATGTCAAAGAAACCAAGATACACAACAGACAGAGCTGGGGGCCAGGGCAGATACTCTGTTTAGTGGTCTATCAAAGGCTTGACAGAATTGTAAGAAAGTAGAAATAAGGTGTTAAAATTAGATGCCCCATTATTTCTAATAAGAAACAACACCAAGTGCGACTCCTGTAACGCACGTAAATCAAGGCAGTATTTGAAAGTTCAGTTAAAGACATTTCTCATCCCCAACAGCCCAGTTTGGCACACTATTATCAGAGAAATCATAGATTTCTTGTGTGTATTTCTAGTCTGTTACACATACATATGCATATATGTATTTACATATGTGTATACATATATAGAGCTGTTAAAAACCTGTTAGGCATTTGCAATTCTAAACTCCCTCACACTTTCTGCATCTGTGCAACTTTGGCTGATGCACGAGACTGACAGCCACAAATATTTTATGAACCTGAGACTGGGCCTGAAGCGAAGAGGCACTGAACTCTCCCTGGAAGGCTTTGCACAGGGCCAGGGTTTGGAATGGGAAGGCTGCAGCAGCATTTTGCAGGGATAATACTCAGGGGAGTAAAATATGGCATTACCTGATCTGGAACATGGTCTCCATGATGTCTCACATCCTCTCGCAGCAGAAGAATGCAACAAAGCAATTTCAAAGTCAGGTTTAATTGGAGCAAGAATTCAAACTGAGAAAATTTAAAGAACATTGCCTCTGTGGAACCAAGAGAAGTTACTGATCAGGGGTTCTTGCAATGCTATTTAATCCAAGCTTCAAATATAAATTTTTTGAGACAAGCCCCTCGTAAACTCAACTATAACATCTAGCAGGAATATTCGTAGTGTAACTTAACTACAACATCTAGGAATAATAGCTGTCATCCAGACAAATCCCAGTCTTCGCTGATCCTGTCCACACACATGGTTTAATGCTCAGTTTTGCAGTGACATTTCCTGATATTTAGGAATCATCACAATTTATTGAGTTTCTGATCTACATACACATTTGATGACCTTTCTTAACAGGAGCCAGTTTGGAAAGCATTAATTCTGTTCCTTCTGCTGAAATATGGCCTTGGTGTCAAAACCTGACTAATGACCGATACCTCGTGCCTCGGGTTCTCATTCTCCATGGAGCCTGCCTGGATAGAAATATAATGCAAGGATGGAATCCCCTGTGAGGCAGGGTGACTGGTGACCCAGATCCTGCTCTGTGACACACCAGAACACATGACCATGACCTGCTCAGGTTTCCAGCCTTAATGACAAGGAGAATTTACAAGAATCAAATTTTATGTTCTAAAACACTGCTGCAACAATGCAGAAACCCACCTCCTCCAGTCAACAACTGTGCGACAACTCCAGTCGTGCATCCCAAAGGTCCCAAAGCCTTTTTGGCTGAGATACCACCGTTAAAATTTCAGCTTTATTTGCCACTGAGTGACTTGCTATTTGATTTCCCAACCTGCACAGAAAGCTTTTTTTGGCATTATCTGTGTAAGAAGGAGATCCCAGTAGCAAGGTGTCAGACAAAGGTTGCCAGGCTGTACATGAAACCCAAGCACTCTATAAAAGACAATGCCTCTAGTTTCTCCTTCATGGTGCATTAAAACTGGGAATATTAAACCACACAATCATATTTAATTCTTTTAAAGCTGCTATTAATCTAGCAGGTCGTTAAATGAAGGAATATAGCACACCTATTATTTTTAACAAAGCAGAGCAAAATTTATAGTCAAGATTTAACCACAAGACACAGGAAACTGGAGAGAAAAATGTGAGACGTAAAAATTACAGTTGTAAAAGATGTTGTGAAAAATAAAAAGGAATTAAAAGAAGCAGTGTCTGTGAACTTTGTATAATTAGCACATGCCATAAAATTGTTCCTATTCGGAGGTGATGAGTTTTAAAACAATGTGTGCCAAGTAAAATGCAATTATACCCAACCTGAATCTTCAAAAGAAATGATAACCTTGTTCCATGTCTAAGTTAACGGTTTGATTTGATGACTGAAAGGTCTTTTCCAACCTAAACAATTCTGGGATTCTATGTTCATTTCTCACTGGCTTCGCCAGCTCAACACTATTCCTTTGTAACTTACAAAGTGCTTTGGTTTTAGTCACATTCTTAGAGAAGTTTTTGGGGAGGAGGATGACTGCAGAGAAAGAAAGGAAATATATTTTCAGTGGTTGCGTTTCTGTCACTGATTCACGCAGAACACGTTCCCATATGGAGGGAGGGAGGGAGGTTGCACACTTTAGCACTCCCTTACCTCTCAAATGTAATGAAAATCAACTTGCTTGGCATGATTCCCTAAAGCCAGAAAAGGCAAAAGCTGCACAACAGAAATGAAAAATGAAAAGTAAAAATCAGTAGTATCCTGCTGAAAATCAGTTCCCTAAGCAAGTTGATGGGAATGGCTGATTCAGCTCCAACTCACAGCTCCTCACTCCAAAGAGTTATGATGTTACCTGATTACCTCACAAAATACTCCAAATCCATCATGTCAGTAGTTTTTGTCACTTCTTTTTCCTTGATGCTATTAGAAAAGGTCATTCCATGACACAAGAGCAAACGCAGCAGTGGAGGATGGCTACCAGCAGCGCCTTCAGTCAGCATTTTAATAACCACTGCAGTTGGATCCCAAGAGATAACGCTGCTCCTGGAAGCTGCCAGCTGCTCAGAGGGCATGCTGACCAGGAGCAGTGGAAGCTGCAGACTGCATCTGACCTAACCACAACCCTACACATCAGCTTGGCATTTTATGATATCAGTGTCTATGAGAAGAGACAAACAGTTGATGCCACTATCTTTCCACTAAATGCATCTTGGCATTACAGCTGCAACTCTGCAAAGGATGCCAGGACATAGACCCCCAGCTCTCTTAGCCCTCCTGAAAATCCCAGCCAGGAGCTTGTGTACTTAGATCCTTCCAATTCACATACCTCCTGAGAAAGTGTACAGGCAGTCAAGAATTACCACTTTGCCTTCAGTTTGCTGGGATGCTTCCAAATCACTTCCATTTCCAGAAGGAATTAAAACAGGTGCTTTGTCTCTGCAAAGCAGCTTAAGCTAAAGTCCTGATACCACTTGCTGCTCACACATGGGGTCATGGTCATTAAATATTTAAGCCAAAACAACAGTAAGTTGAGAGGAGAGAGTGGCAAGTTTAGCAGACAAACCCCTGCCTCTCTGGAGTCACCTTCTCCACTCCCTCTCGAGGGGGCTCCAGCTGCTTTGAGAGCTCAACAGAACCACGAGGCACAACCCCAAATACTGTTTAAAAAACAGAAGCTTATATGAAAATGAGAACTGAGCTTCTGACCTTAGCTAGGGTCATCTCACCACGTCACGGCCGGGGTTATTTCCAGGGCAGCATGTGAGAGCTTTCACTGCAGCAGCTCCAATAGGACTTTGCCCGTGGATTAATGGATGACTTTGGCTTCTCTTTCTTACCAGCCTTTACAATTCAGGAGAACACACAGAGGATTTCTTTTGCAGCAGCTGAGTAAAAAGACAAAAGTGAGCTAACCTCCTGACCTGCAAAATAACCTCATGGAGAAATCCATTCAACAGAGCTGCTTGCTGTTCCTGGGAAAAGGAAAAGCAGAGGAAACAATACCTTGGATGCTGCTTAAGAGGGGAAACTACCACAGCAATATTTTTGCTCAACTTCTAGGCAACTTCTAAGAAAAGTAGAAGCAGCAGGGTTTTCCAATCCTATGCACCAAAGAAGGAGGAAAAGGGAGACCTTGTGCAGATGGAACACGCACGTGTTCGGTTTCAAGTGTACAAATATATTTAGAAATCCCAGTGGAGTTAGAGGAGGCTGCTCTGCAAGCTCCAGCTCCAGTGTGTGACACCACTTTGGCATTATCCAGGGCCGTGCTATGGCACGGGGGCTGCAACTCCAGAAACCCCTGGGACAGCATGTGATGGCTGACTGTTCTGATCTGCATTTCAAAAAGGATTACAACACTACATATGGTATTATTTTAGGATTTCATTTACATTCTAGCCTGTTTGCAACAAATTGCAGGATAATACCTCAAATTCACCTCAAGTTAGTGGTGTAGTTAGATGTAGGTAAGCATGCACATGAAAATATGTGGGGAAATATGTATAAACATATTTTTCTTTGCTGTTTCCTGCTTCTTTTCTGTTGGTTTCTCAAGGTCATCAGTGTTTATGACCTAAAACACAGTGGACGAGCTTATACACGCACCATGTTGTTATAAAGAGGCATGGTTAAAATCCATTTTAAAAGCTAAGCACTGGATTTCAAAGGTGAAGACAGCTTCTATTGAAATTCCTCGCTATAATGGGGGTGATCTATGTCCTAGCTCCCCTCTCTTTTGGGGGTTTTAAAGTGCACTTTTGCTTTTGTATGATAACTATAAGGAGAAATACTTCAAAAATATAGTTATTTATGAATTTATTTGGTTTGCATACCTTTATCCAGACTGAAATATTCAGTATAAATGGCCCCTGGCTCCAGGAGGTGCCATTCAGCTGTCCCAGCAACACAGCACTCCACTTTGAAAACAATTAAAAACTGCAAAGCATCTGATGACTAAGAAAACACTCAGGTTTCCTTCAGTCCAATTTAGTTTCTGATAGGATACACACTATCAAGACCAGCATAATTAAGGCATTTCAATCTCTCCTCTTTCAATTTTATTTCCCAAATGAAATCATGGCACGTTTTGCAAAGTCTAACCAGTAATACCGTTTTTTCCCTTGAAGCCAAAGCCTCGTACATCAGGGTTATGACTTCCTAGGCTTGACCTGCATTTCTTCCCAGCAGCTTCATTTAAGTTCAGTTTAAATTCAGAGAACTGCCACAACATCTAGAAGCAAGAGACCGCAGTTTTAAATTGTCTGGTCTCAGCAGTCTGTTCTCTTCTCATGTTCTTATTTCTCCACCCCGCAGGGAAAAGCAGGAAAGAATGGGAAGAAAGGCAAGTGCCCAAGTACTTAACGGAGCCTGATTCTTGCAGGTTCCTATCACGTGCTTGAGAGCACTCACTGAGACTTTTCCTTGTAAAAAGGCTTTTCCTTGAGCCTCAGGTTGTGTGCAAAATCACACATTTGCAGGGGCTCTGATACCTGTGTGAATTTAATAGATTCAGCAGAGTTCAGCCAATGAACTCAGAAGTTATGGAGGAACAACCATGAGCCCCAGGGCCCAAGCATTCTGCTGCTTTTAGTGACTTGAAGTAATCATGACTTAAGTATAATTAAAGAGTATTCCTTACCTGCATTTCTCAACTGTTCCAGCTTTAATTTGGAATCTTAGCTTTCCCACGGTCTTTCTGCACCTTCTCCTCAGCTTCCCACTCTGAGCCGCTGGTTTTGACTCCAGGACAAGTTACAGGAGGAGGTCCAAAACTCAAGTGTAGCATTCAGCCTCAAATGGGGAGTTCATCATCTGAGGAAATTCAAGCCAAATTTAAAATATCACTAACTGCTAGCACTTGTTTGCTTCACTCCCTGCCAGCATCTTTCACCTGGTTATCCCTTGTCAGAGCCTGAGGAAGAGTACCATGTCCTTCAGTGAAATATCCAAATAATTAGAATTTGTAAACTTGGATTCTTATTAGCAAAGAACTGCATTTTTAAGAAAAAAAAATCTATTTTAATTTCAAAGGAAGAAAGGACTTAGCCTATTACTATTCAGTGTAAAACAAAATAAAAAAGCTCTCATTTAATGATTCTCCTAAAGTGCCATGTCACATGAAACATGAGCCTTTTTCTAGTCTCTTAATTTACTATTTGCTGCCTTGCTGCTTTGTGGAAAGACACTTGATATCACTTTTCACAGGCTTCATTCTACACTTAACTGAAACTTGAATTCAGCACAGGAGAAAGAGGGAATTCACACCCTGGGCAAAGTGAAGCTTACAGCTTGCTGATTCCACATCCAAACCAGAAACACTCTGTAATTCAGCTCTGGGACAAGGGCTGATCCCTTTCACTTCCTGCTTACACTAATCACTAATCATGATCGGGATGCATCAGTCATTAGCTGAGCCCTTTAGTCTTGTTTTTCCAATGCAACAATGTCAGAGTGGACTTTGCTGAAGGGAATTGTCCAGCTTCAGCTGCTGGAGCAGGTGCAGGTGAGCCAACCAAGGCACTGCAAAAAAAAGAACAGAAGTAATGGAAAAAAGGAGCAAGAAGATAAGGAGTATCAGCCAGCCAGGTAAGGGGAGAAGAGAGCAGAAGACAGGTAAATGTGTCACTTCACCTGGCAGGAGGTGAGGCTAGGTGCTCACTCAGCCAGGAAAAGGAATAGAAGTTGCCATTTCTGAGTGCTAGGCACTGCTACCTGGTGTGTCCTTTCATTCCACAGCAGAGCAGAGATCTTACCTGGAAACACAGCAGGACCAGGTGATGTAAAACTTCCTTGGTGGGTACCAAACAGCAAATCAAGCGCCTTTCAGTCATCCTCAAGACCCATAGGGAACTGGGAAGTTCCCTGTGAAGGATGAAGCCATCCTTCAGCCCCATAGGACATGGTGTTTCTAATTGCCCTACAAGAAATACAAACACGTGCCATTTTCCTTAATAAAAACCAAAATACCTTCAGAACTTTATGCACACACATTACAACTCGATTATTTAAACCTTCTTCTTAAAACCTTCTATGGAAAGTCTAAAAAGCAATCACACAGAATACTAAAACTTGACTGAAATCTCAGTACCTTTTGGTCATTGTCAGTAATTTTTAGCTTGCTTTGGGCTGGCAACAGCATGTTCTGGTAATACCACTTTTATCTTTTGCAGTACATTAACTCCTTGTCCTTTGCAGGTTTTACTGAATCTAACTCCTTAAAGACAAATACAATAAAAAGTGCAGAATTTTATCTATTTTTCTTTACAACTCTGTAAAGGTCTGTATTTCACATGATTTAAACAGCAAACCCACTCATCAGCTCAGGTCATTTCAAAGGTTTTTAAGTATCAGACCAAGTTTATAGGAAAGCTTTCCTACACTGCAATCTGGCTGTAACTCCTGAGTTCAGTAATGGCATGTGGGGATGATTTACAGTTACCTTTCTCCATCGCCTGTGCCAGCAGTGAGCTGTCCCCTCTGATAAGGGGCAGAGTGGAAAGAAATCAGTAACTCCTTAAAATCACCCCAATGGGAGCTGCCAGAGGTCAGGAATCCCAGCCCTGCTGCTACTGAGGCCCTTCATTTACTGTCCAGTGTTATATGTGTGAAGTGATTGAGTGGTTGCTCTGTTCTGCCTACTAAGTCATCTTTCTATATTTAACACATCACCGTATAAAACACCACAGTGTACCTCATGTATGGGAGGCTCCATGTAAAATTAAACTCTACTTTAAATCTTCCTGAAAAAGCAGCCCACTCCCCACTTCTGAAGAGCACTGCTTTTCCTCTCTCTGCTCAAAAATTCCAGTAGGCAAATACATCTGAAAGGCTCAAAGAGAGCTCTGAGAACTCGAAAAAAAGAGAAACCAGCATTGAAAATATCCTCAAGTATTCTGGGTTGACAATCACATTTGTACAATAAAATACTTGTCCCTTTTTGCCCAAAATAGCCTCTAAAATAGCTGGAGGATAAGAGGTGCCTTTATACTGAGTCACTGGAAGCAAAAGTGAGTCCCGTTGGTGGGCCCAGACCAAGGACCATTGCAGGCGTCGGAGGCTGTGAACCGCCTGGGCTTTGACTTACTCCTCTTGATGGTTCTAGGTGCTGACAGCACAGGATGCTTTATTCCCATTTTTATTTATGCTATAATATCATTCCCAGCCCTTCATCTTTGCATTTTTTTTCATCCCAGCTTCCACTGATGTGCCCCATCTGCGCTGGCCTGGGCTGGGACAGCCCATTCTGCCTGAGTCAGCAGCACAACACTGACCCACTGCTCTACTCCAGGTTTCTTTTCCAAATACCAACATATTTAGATTAATCCCACTCTATCTATTCCAATACACTCACACTTTTATACAGTGATATTGAAGAAGGAGACATCCTTAGTATAAGCTGGTGTAGTTCCTTAGAAAACATAGGATGGCTACCAGGCACCAAGGGCTTGGTACATCCAAGAGGCAAGAGGTTTTTAGCCTAAAACACAGATTAATAAAGGATATTGTTGCAGCAAGAAGAAACAAAAGGAAGAGGCACCGAGTGAAAAGTATGATAGGAAAGAAGACTCTTTAGACAGTTAAAAATCACAGAGCCCAAGCTAATGCCTCTGGAAAACATTTTACTGGTCTGTGAAAATCCTTATCAAAGGACCCTTGGCCTTCTTGGTCTGACTGATAAGCTAAGCAACCTTTCACTTCTTATTTAAAAGAATCTCGAGTCAAAGTAAGTACCTTTCCTGCCAGTTACGATACAACCCAAGCTTCATTGTTTTGCATGGGGGAGGCCTTTTTTCCCATTAAGGCATTCCAATTAACCTCCTGCCATACTGTTGCCAACATTAAAGTCTAAAGTTAGTGAAAAAAGGTCACTCTCTCACTTTCCAGATTTATCTATGAATCAAGGGAGTGAAGATCTGTCACTATAAGCAGTATCCTGAGGATCTTCCTCTTCACAACTACTACCCTTTATTAGAAAACAACATACAGGCTACTAAGATCTCTCGAAAATGGATTAAATTGACACTAAATGATGGAAAATCGCAAATAATTGTATTTTGTTTTGCTAATTTACTATAGAGAGAAGACTTTTAAAATTACTTTTTTTGTGCGTACGTATGTGCTTCCTTCATGCATTTTTGCTGTCCAATTCTAACAAAATGTGGCAAATAGGTAGAGATCTCCAAGATGCAGTTTCCTTGTTAAGAGGACTTTGTTCCTGCAAATTTTGCAGTCTAAGTAGTAGGTTAAGGAGAAGACTGTCCAAGTGGCCTAAAAGAAAAGCTGTAACATCAGCCTCACTGGGAAATAAATCCTTCAGAATACAACAAGGAAATACTGAATTACTTCTTCCATTATATAATTTAAGTCCTTATATTTTATTGAAACAATGTCATCCCATGCACAGGAATGTTTCCTAAGTGAAAAATACAAAGATTCTGTTTTGACTGCACAGGTACATGCTGAATATTAATTCTGAATTACATGCCAGAAGTCCTCAGTGTGACATAGATAGACCAGATTATCCCTAAAATACTTGTCAGAACTTTTCCTTGTGAATTAAGTCCTGTGCTGCAGTAGAACACTTAAGGACATGAAGAACCTGAAATATCTATAATCCCATATAAGTGCTCTTATTTTCTTAGCTTCTCAGGGGCTTTGCAGGGGGATTTGTGTGCAAATCATTTGAATTCAAAGTGTAAAAGCAGAAAATTAGAAAAATGAGTGAGTTAACTGTTAACCATTTTTAAAGATGCTGTCGTAAAGATACAAAGGATTTGAGATCAAACAAAATAAACAGAATTCAAAGTTTGTGCCTAGCAACTGACACTTCCCAGATCTGAAAGGAGAGAGCTAGACCTGCAAACAACACTGATAAACCCAGGATCCATTAGGTTATGCAGGTGCTTCAGGACTGAACTACCTGCACTGAAAAGAAAATGGCTCCTCCATCAGCTTTCTAGATGAAGGAGAGCAAATCAAATACTATTAACAATCCTGTCTGTTTTTTCCTAAGAATTATCCTAGGAGCAAAAATATGGGGAAAATGCCCATCAAAGTCTTACTGATTTTCTGTCCTGTCCTAGGGATTTCCTAATTAATCTGGGGTTCCAAACTGATTTTAAATAATGTTCATTTTTAATAATGTGTTGGACATTTTTTCAGCCTCTTTTTTGAGTTTTAATACTGGTTAAAATTATTTCATAGAGTTGAATTCAAATTTAGGGTTACAATCTAGCAAGAAGGAGCTGAAAGAAAAATGAAATCTAAGCCTGCGTGTCCGGAAGTGACACATTTTAATATTCTACTGCCTAAAGTTCTGAGAAAACGTACAGCTACCTTCCCAGAAAATTAGTTTTCATCACGTAAGAGCAAAGCTGGCTTACTCTTTCTGCACCTGTACAGAGCACAATATGCTCTGCCCTTTCCAATAGGATACTCAGGGTATAATCCCAGTGTTGGGTGCAGTCCAAGCTATGAAATAAGATTTACCACAAGAAATTTGGTGCCAAGACTGTGACATGAAAATCCTGAATTGAAAACACTGGTTTTTGTGAAGTAGCTAATGGTTGTGACTGAAGGAGTCTTGGTAGGCCTGATTTTTGAAGATTAAACTTCACTGTTTCCCATTTAAATGGACACAGAAAGATATTGGGCTGGTACTGTCTTTAAAATAAATACTCAAAAATCAGAGCCTAACTTTATTATCCAATATTCTCTACTTCTCACAAACTAAAGATTATTTCAAGTACATGATTTCAAATGGGGAGGTGATGCAGCTGTTTCTGCCCTTTGGGGCCATAGAGGCACTCAATTATCAGGGCACATACAGCCATAGATAGGCTGGAACAGTGCCAATACAACAGCGGTGGTGGCTGGAATTAGTTTGGAATTAGATAGGGATAGTTGTCTAAAACTGGAAGAAGCCAACAGAGGAAAAAGAAGTATCTTGCCAAAGTGTTAAGAATCTTGTACGTCAGGTTATTTATTTCTGTGAAGGCAGTCAGAGGCCTGGCTCCCTCCTCACTGCTGCAGTCCCAAGTCAGTAACTCCCTCTCTTCCTGTTCCTCACTCTTGCCTTCTTCCTACTTGGCTCAGCAGCCCAAGTGTTCCAAGGATGACCTGCTGACGTGCTTCCCACACCACAGACTGGGAAACCACAAGTGTCTGGACACGAGTGAGACACTGAGATTCTTACCTGCTGCCTTGTTCCTTTCTCTGCGTGACTTTCCTGCTGCAGCCGGTGCCAGCCACCACAGAGCCATTTCTTTGGAATTCACCACCCCAGGAGACGTTCCTGCCATGGTGGGAATCGATGCTTGGCAGCACTTCTGCGCCTCTTGACTCACACGATGCTTTTGGCTCATTTTCAATCATTTCCTTGAGCTACAGAAGAAAGAAACAAATTGTTAAAGAGCAAAAACAGCTGTAAAAAATGTCACTCAGCAATGTAAGCCGTGAAATCTGTGTTCTAGGAAGAGGAAACATGCATGTTTCCAGACACATAAAAGCTCCAGCACATGCAGCAAAAGCGAGAAAATTAACTCATGTTCATCAGAAATCTACTTTGACATCTCAAAGATACTTGAACTGACATTTCACAACACCTGAAGAAGGTAATAGGTTATTCTTCATCCTGTGAGCCCAGCTGATGTCTCTGTGCAAGGTTCTGTATGAAAAGAGACAACCCTGCAAAATTTCCAGGGAAAAGACACAAAAAGAAAGAAAATGCAATTGGAAATGTGCAGAACTTAAGTTTCATCCAATGCTGGGCCGTTTGCATAACAGCCCAAGTATCACTCCACATGTTTGGTTTTCCAGTTCCTGTTCCTTTTTTTTTTCTAAGAGAACAGTCATTGGAAGTTCACCACAGGCTGCTGAATAAAAGCAAATGACATCCAGGTCAAGTTACACTTCCAGAAACACACAGGCAGCTCATTTCTCTGCAGCTACTTACAATGGATTGGCAGTGCAAGTCTGAGAAGAGCGGAGCCATCACCAGCACAAGCAGCACTGGGTGACATCTCACATTTTTGCAGCATCACACCATTTAAAGATAAGTGACCCCGAGGGGGTCACAACGATTCCCAAAGTGATGCCCACGGAAACTCAAGAATGAGGGGACTTTTCATGCATCCTTGTTCCATCTGACATCAGAGCTCCGACTGCCAGCAGGATGAGAGGAACAATGACATAGGGGCCATCACCGCACAACTCTGCAAAGGAAAACAGCCTCTTCCCAGCTGAAACGTCTGGAGGAAAATCTTTTAAATCTTGCACCTATTTCAGAAGAATAATTTGTTTGAGGAAGTGGCCTTCAAATAAAACATGGACTTACACAAACTGAAACCATCCGGCATTCCATGCAGCACATTTGACTTAACAATGAGGCAACTGCCTCGGGGCATCTTCGCGGTGCTGGGAATGACATGGATTTGCATTTGCAAAGGCCCTTTGTAATCCCTTCCCGGGTTTCAGCTCTGTTATCATCCCACTCTGCTCTCCTGGCCATCTCGTTGTCACAGTGAACGGCACGAAGCCCGTACACAGGGTGACCAAAGAGTCCAACACACAGAGGATACTGCTCCTATACCCCCCAGAGTGCTTTGCCTGCTCATCCTAACAATTCCAGATGTTGCTCTCGGAGCTGAGCCTCGCTGTGCACACCAGCTCTCTGTTACTGTTTTAGCTGTGGTTTACTGTTTGGAACTGGGAAGAGATCACTCTGAGGAATGCAGCTTAAACGAAGACTGCATTTTAAGTGGATGTTTCTGTTTGGAAAGCAAAGCTTCAGGAAACAAGGCAAGGCACAGAATGGAGAAGCACTTCTCAGAGGGTTGCATCGATTAGACTGCAGGAAGGAGCAGCACAGCTGAAAATAGCCAAAACAGAATCAATAGGAAACCTCTGTGAGCCGTTTGACATTGTGGTCTGGTCCTGGAGCCAGTGGATAAACCCGAGGGCTGGGAATGCATCATCCAAACTCTGACCCCAGCTAGATATAATTATTTGAACAATGCAAATTGGAAAAAGATTTAATCTCAGATAGCTTTGCGTGAGATGGGGATTCATAGTTCATTACATATTTATAATGAGATGGCTTTGCTTTCTCAAAGGCACAATAATTATCAGCTTCAAGCAGCTTTTGCACTGAGAAATGCTGCTATTTAACTCACTTGGCAGCTGCTCCATTCAGTCACGTAAAGGCATTACTACATTTATCTGCACCTCCGCTCCTCCCTGTACATCACTTCATTCAATCCCTTCCAGAGACATCCGTTTTTAGGACAGCGTTTCCAGCATGACATAGAATTGAAGAAACCTCTCCATAAACTCCTTATGGTTTAATAAATAAATAACTTCTGTATAAAACAGCATTGACAGAAAACACAATGAATGTGTTTTTCTAGAAATGTCAGATGCAGAGGAAAAAAAAAGATTACTATCATTATTATAGCTACTGGGCATGAATAATATTGTTTACTAGTAAAAATTGCTCAGCAAAAGAAACATAACTAAGGGAGTGTCCTACAAAAAAGGTCTCCTACCTGATCCCAGATTCAGACACAACATCTGGCTGATGCACAGAAAGCTGTATGTAGCTACCAGTATTGTTTTCTTCAGGAAGGACTGACTATCCAAATATCCTCAGCTGGCATGGGCGGAATTCAAGAAAAAAACCTGCATTGGCTTATGCCTTAGGAAGAGCTGGACGTTCCAGGAAGACTGCAGCAACTAAGAGGTGAAAATTACTTTTAAGATGAGCACTTTGCAAGTGGCTACCCAGGAGAAAAAAACAAAGCAGCAGCAAGAAGGAAGGCTATTCTGCACAGAACAAGCAAATCAAGGAGTAAAACACACCTTCCTAATTTTGAAAATAAAAAATGAGGCTTCCATGTTAAATCTAGAATTGAAAAATTGCTCTATCCAGCAATTCTACATGGAAAGTCATTTGAACTTGCAAGTGGGTGCCTGGTTTCAAAAGGATTAGTTACCTTTCCAGCTTTATATCCAGCTCTTTATAGGTCTCAGGATCACAGTAACTCACCAGCTGGATGCCATCAGCATGTGCAGTACATGAAACAGCATAAAGCAGAGGGGCAAAAATCTACTTCATTTTGTAAGGAAGGAGGTGCCAGAAGCCTTACGCATATGGCCAGGGCCAGGGTTCCGGTGCATCGGGAATTGGTTCCAGGGCACCATTCCAACCCCACATGAGCACTGCCAGTAACACATCACCATTTCAAACTGCTTATCAGTGTCAGAAAAATGGAAAAAGAACTGCAGATTAAGTACACGTATTATGCTGTAACAATACCTTCTCATTTTGAGGGGGAACCAATAGCAAAGAACATCTGAGAATAGCAGCTTTCAGCAAGATGAAGAAAGGGACTGGTTTGATTTACAGCTGTATGACTTATGGCCACATCTGGCAATGCAAGGCCAAGGAATTTAATGGGGAAGGAAATGCCACTTGATGCTTTTACAATTAAAGCAGGCAATGCAGAGATAGTTTACACAAAGCAACTATTTTTTCTTGGGAACATTCACCTAAAACCTTGGGCCAGGAACAGTGGGGAGACTACATTCAAAATGACAGTTCTGATTGCTTTGGACCTTCATTTCCTTGCTCTCCATCCTGCTGAATGGCTTACAGCAGAGACTAGGGTATGAGTTTTAATTCCCATTGCTTACCTGTATGAAGTTATTACAGGAAGAAAAGCAAGTCTTTTCTGTTAGCAATGATAATGAGAATTTTTATCTAAAAATATCTTAGACATGCTCAGCAAAGCCAAAACAGTTTCTGCTATTAGTTAAGTATTTCGTTTAAATTATATTCAGAATATAAGCTGGCAGAGACAGCACTTGGCTGCTCTCTGTCCTGGTTACAAGGCAAGGGAAGCCAGACAGACACAGGTCCTTAAATTCTGGTAGGTTTTGGGAAAATTCCAGATCCACTGAAGCAGTTTGAACTGTTAGGACAGAATTCATGCTTCTCATTAGGATAATTCACTCTAATAGGCCTCTGAAGGCTTTCCATTTTTGGCAACGTTCTTTTAATGAGGCTCAAGTTGGATCTGTATATCTTACATTGTAAAATATTTTAAATAAACACCCCATACAGAAATCTTGCTGATCTTTGGGAAAAAAAAAAAAAGAGTTAGAACAGCCAGCTGAAAAACCTGTACTAATACAATGAAAAAGGGAACAACTTCAGATGAAAGAGAAATGTTGTCCTAAGGAAGGTTCCTTTTACATCCTGGCAAAGTATCATCCATTTCAGCTGAATATTCCTACGGGAATAACACAGAGCTGTGCTGAAATGATATACCTGTGGATTTTACTCTGGATGGATTAAGAATAATTGCTCACTCTGAGATCTACACAGAAAATCCATGCCACTGCTCTCACACAGAAGATTTCATCAGCTTGAGGAAAGCAAGGGAAAGCTGCAAGTTTCAACGCTGAAACTACAGCACTAAAAATCGCTCCAGTATTAACACCTGAGTTTTCCTACTTCCCTAGGAAGGGAGTGTAAAAGCAGAGAATGGCAAGGGAAACAGAAATAGCAAAGCAGAGACCGAAACATGAAAAAGGCAGAGATAGGTACTTAGAAGTTAAGACTCTGAATACAAAATGAAAAGAAGAAGTCCATAGAAAATTAAATAAGGAGAGAGGCAGCTGGTACTTTCCAAAGTTCTCCCACTGAAATTATATAAAAGGGAATATATTCAAATCCCAGTCTCCAGGGCTGGGATTTCCTTAACTCTGACTTCATTTCCCTTAAACAAAGGTATTATCTCAGCAACTCTACACCAAAAGAAAATAGAGATGGCAGAACCAACTTAAGTGCTCCTGTACCATGATGAAGACTCTGAAATATGGGATACTTCTTTCAGAGTCTACTTGGGGCAATATCAGATTACTGGAAGATTGGACTATAAATGGCAATAGTGGACTTCCCTCACTTTCATTAAACTGGAAAAGGCTTGCTTGCTCTTAGAGATATAATTAAATTGCGTTTAGCTGCCACTTATCCAGTGTAAATGGACCATTTAATGCAAAATTCCTCACACAGACACACAGATACATCAACCTGATGGCCTCAGTGCAGCGAACTCCAGTAAGTTCTGGATAGTTCTGGATTTTTTTCAAATCCACTGACCTTCTCCACATCCACTGAGCTCAGTTTTACCAGACAAACATTGGCAAATGAGTGTTCCAAAGGCAGACAGCAGCATCAACACACGCTGCACTAGAGACTGAGGTGGGGCAGAGCTGCTGAGGCAGCTGTCGCTGCTCTTGCCTCTTCCTTTACATCAGACACAGCCATTGATTTTTCTCTCCCTTCTGGTGCCAGCTATGACTTTTTCTCTTAGGTTAGTCATTTAAAAGAGAAGTTGTCCTTCTCCATTCTAGTCTTGTCCCCCCAGCATCAAGTCAGAACAAAGGGAAGAAGCAGTAACAGTCCCAAAAATTTGTTCTTCTCCCAAGGAAGGCACAAACGGAAAACGGATGTTTTCTGCTGGGGAAGGACACGAGACAGGAGTGGTGCCAACAGCTGTCTGCCTTTGCAGGGACTGAGGAGGCAAAGGGATGAAGACTAAAGAGTTCTTGTTGTCCCACATGTGACATAAACATTCTGCAACATGACATGGAAAGGGGTTTCTGTCCCAAGGTAACTCATCTCTGTGCCTCTCCTACAAACATCACATATCCCACCCATAACTCCCATCCCACTAATAACAAAAAGTCACTTATATTCTAAAGTTTGTATCCTTGATTAATACGAACTCCAAATTTGCCAAGCTGGCTGACAGAACTGATTTTCCCAGTCCTCTGCTCATGGCAGCTGCTGGTGAAATGGAGCAGTACATACTCCAGACAAAGTATTCATCCACACACCACACAAGTCACCAAGGCATTCCCTAAAGAGGAGTCTGAACTGTCCCCCACAACACAGTGGTAGAGACATGGGCAGTAACCACCCAAAAATCCCATGAGAAACCCTAACCTCAGCATTTCCTTTCATTACACAATGCTGAAGTCAGCTCCTCAACATCCCACAGATGTTTAGTCAGCATCTATTCAAAGCCCCTTGTACTTTCTCAGGTATGTCTTTGTTCTCATCACCTGTGAAAGGATGAAAGAACCAAAAAGGACGCATTTGATCACTTTATACCTTATCACTTGCATGCCACTTATTTATTCTGCCCAGACTAGGCAGGTAAACTTGAGGTTTAGCCTTTCCTTCACTCCTCTCCCTTGGTGTTTGAACCCTGCAGCCCAGGAACACAAAACAGCAGTAGCCTCTTCAAGTTCCACTGTCTTTTTGATTTTCTGACTCCTTTTGTCACTCTTAGATCCCCTTGGTCATGCTCTAGGGATGAATTTGGACTTCAGCTGCAGCAATCACCAGAGCCCAGGTAGGCTGGGCATCAAAACTCAGCCGGGACAGAGACAGGGAAATATAATTTCTCTATTAATATGTTAATGACTCTGTCCTGATTACTGTGAGCACCAGATGATTTCCCTCCCAGTCTGAGAGATGGAAGAGAACTGACACCTCCATTTTTCTGCACAATAATGCTGTCATCAGCCATAAATTTGGGCTGCTTCTGAAGGGAGTTATTGCTCTGTAAAAATGAAGCACAGTGCTGCTGCTGCTCTATGTTAATTACCATAAATTGGTTTCTGAAAAAAATACCATGCCATAAATATAGCTAAAATGGTGGTTTTCTGAGGCTTCCCTTCAGAATCCATCGATTTAATCAAGGCACAGGCAGGAAGGCTGAAGAAGAGCCTGTGGGGAGCTGATCACCTGAGACAGTGCCAGGATCTTCATCAGTTGCAGCAGTTTAAAATTAGGACTTTCCAATTTCAAGGAAGGCTTTATGATATTCTGAGATGTAGTGTTCCTTACTGGAATTCCTTTTCCCAAGAGGCTAAGGCCTGCCTGGTATCCTTTTTTCATACCACTGCTGGCTTTTAGCAGGTTTAATCCTGCTTCTATGAAGGGCAAAACTCTGAAGGATTTCTAACACTAAAGACAGAGATAAAATAAGAACGAATAGTAAACAAATAATATGCTGAACATTTAAAGGAAAGAGATTACTCACTCTAACTTATTCTGAGGTAAGAGATGAAACTTGCTATAGGTTTGTAAGGTGCTCACCACTGGCATCACCTGAGCCAAGAAATAAGTCTTCATCCTTTATGGACTTAGTTAAAATAATTATATTGACTGATTTTTAAACCATTTTTCGCATCAATGGATTAATTGTGTTACAGTGTATTTCAGCTTTTATTATGACGATGCAAAATGCCCTCATTTGCCATTTGGGAAGAATTTAGAACAGGTAATGCATTTAAGTACAGTAAAAAAAGCTCCATTTTCTTAGAAGAAAGAGCAAAACAGGCCACAGGGATGCATACAGCAGTTTTCCTGATGACTTCTGTAGGGAAATGCTATTAAAATTGATAACTGATCACACACTAGGTGTGTACACTGCCTTTTAACAAATTTGAGCACATTTTAACAGAAATGCTTTGCTCTGCAGTGACCTGCTGGGATACAAATCAAACCTATGGCTGCTGGCTATGGGCCAGGTAAATTCAAACCATGTGACAAGACCTCTTCTACATTTTATTACTTCTTTTTTTTTAATCCCAGGTTTCTTTAAGAGAAAAATCCTTTGTTCATCTCCCAGGTACAGCTCGCCTTAGTGTAACAAATGTGCTGTGACACTAAGCTGGTGTAAATCAAGGCAAATTCATTGATTTAATGGAGCGAGGCTATTTAGTATTATTTATCTCATTGTTTTTATGATTTGAGAAGAAATTATTTGGGTTCTTGTTTTAGGTGTGTTATATCCTCATTTTTACAATGACATAAGAGTCCAATATTTCCAGTTCTGGCATTATGTGTTTTAACATGGCATTTCTCCAGCATTTTCCACTTTGGCTGTTACAAGACCATGACTGAACTAACACCACAGCAGAGAGTCAAAGAATTACTGCTAAAATACATTGTGACTTCAGCACAGGCTAAGATTCCGCATGGATGCTTGGAATAAATCACTCTTGGCAGCTCCTGTAGTATTTGGTGCTGTTCCCAACATCTCCATTCCTGGGCTGATGTAATTAGAGGGCACACAACTGGCTTAAGCTCCTACAAGTGAGTGCAAATGCTTTTTTTAAAGATAAGCCTTGGACCCTTTAAAAAAAATCGATTACAAAAACCTTTTACCTTGACTTTCACCTGGACTGACAGGTGACAGTCTCAAACTGGAATTACCATTCCTCATTGCATCTCACTTCTTCTTCGTGTGTACTTACATTCAACAATGTCTCTCATCTATATGAGGAACATCAAAGAATCAAATTCCTATGATCCTGTTAGGATCGGTCAGCTGTCACTTCCTTAGAAGCCTTTCCAAGGAATGAGAGGGCACAAAAGGCAGACCCTCCAGGAGAAGATTTCTCCGCAAAGAAATCTGCTTTTCTCTGCAAAGAGAAATCTGGTTTGGCTGCTGCAAAGGCTCTGTAGAAATCTCAGGAGAGCTGGAATAAACTTGGAGGTTCCCAAGATTCTAGGGGCTGCTACTGCAACAAGAGGAATACAGTATGTCAGGAGTTTTATCCCACAAAATGGGAGCCAGAACTGCCTGACTCATCACAAAACAGGCTTTACCACAGAAAAACCATGAGTAAGTGAGGAGAATTTTTCTGGGAGTCTGCATTTCTTCCTATCCAGCCAGACAGCTGAGCTAGGACTTTCAGAATAATACCGAAATTAACTTCATCACACAAAGAGACGACAATAATTATCTGATTATTACGGTAATGTATGCAAGGGTGATTATTAGATCTTTTAAATCCAAGTCCTCAAACCTTGACTAGCTTCAGGTGGATTTTTGAGAAGCAGCAACTTTTCAGCTCATCCCAGTCAGAGCCTTATTGTGATCCCAATCCCAATCTCTACCTTATGCTTATAAACAGCGTTTCTTGAGGCAGCAGCCTGAAGATCTCTATGTGATAAGCTGTCTCCCTCTGCAAAGGTTCTGGTTTTCACCTTTCTATCAGTTCTGCAGCTTTCTTGTGGCTACTTCTGGATCTGGCTTTGATTTTAAAAGAATTTGGAAATGTACATTAACTAAACTGCATTATTAAAAACTTCACAGCTTTTACAAGATCTCCTTGTTTCTGAATTAGCACTATGGAAACACAAAAAAAACCTCATAAGGAAACCTCAAAACTTAATTTTAACAGTGATTGGCTTTTGATATCTCTTCTCATAAAAACCTTTGATTGATTGGCCACCATTAAAATATCTGCCCTTCAGTTTCTTCCTGTAATGGACAAAGCTGAAGATCAGGTGAGAAGATGCTTCAAAACTCCTGTTAAAATTTGAAAGAAAACCTTCAACAATTCCTAACATCCTTCTTAGTACACTATATATCATCTTCCTTTTGTTCTTACTGACAAGTAATACATGTTGAAAACTCAGACTGAAGTGAAGGTATTCAAGGTCTATCCAGGTAAAATGTTTTTAAAGAAATGAACGAACAAAAAACAAAGTGTCTGAGCAAGACGGAGATTTCCAGGGCATCCAGAGTCAGTCTAACACTGATCCCGCTGACTCCAACCACAGAAATATGAGGCTGAGGGGGAATGCTTTGGAAATCCCACCACAACAGACAAATTTTGTGGGAGAAACATATAACGGACGTCTGTCAAAACCAGAATGAAAGAATGCATTCTGCATTTCAAGGCCTGAAGGAAAGAGCTTTTATGGACTGAAAAGAAAGGAACAGAAAGTAAATTTGGCTAACCAAATTGGAGAGAGGGGTGGATTTTTGTTTGTTTGTAACTGGCATGGTTTTTCAATGAAGGAATCTGGAGAATATTAACAGTTATGCCTAAATCTATGCTGGAAGCATTTTTGTCGATTTAGAGCCAAAAACAGCCTCTTGCCAAAACCTGTAAACTGCTTTTTAAAAAAGGAAAAGAACAAAAAAAAGCACCTTCGCAGTGGGATTTGCAATTCTCATAGCAGGCGATCATCAGCTCCAATTAGTCCCTGGCAGAGGAACCTGAGCGAGAGTGATAGACTCGGTGCATCCAAAAATGTTTAGTCTAGACTAAACCACGCTGGAATTCTCTGCAGACCAGACCTCAGCCCTCTGGATCCCTGACAGCCATCTATATTGGCCACAAACAACAACACAGCATGGATCCTGTTCCAGGCTTCCCTCTCACCTCTCCTTATCTAGTCCCAGAGCTATTCCCCCTCCCAAATCCACAGGCACTCAGGTAAAAAGCTGTTGATGGCTGCAAGTATTTGAAGCCTGGTTAATGAACATAGGTAATGCTCCCCCCATTCCTCCAATCACCTGTACAGTGAGCACGTGAGCCAAACCCAAAATAATAAACCCAGAAAAACATGTTCATCTGCCTGACAGCAGCCAGAAGCCACTGTTGCCAAAGAGAAAACAGTTTGGAGCTCTTTCTAAAATGCTGTCAGCACAATTAATTCTGAAATATGCTCTGAAAATGTGGAACGTGGCCCATCTGTCACGGCTCCTCATGTGTATTTAATGATTAGTGAGAGGGAGGAGTATAAACTCAGTGTTTCATCTCCAAACCCAGCTTCCCTGTGCAGAGGATTCAGCCAGTAGTTAAGAATTTCATCCTTTCCCAAACTCAATCCTAAGTGGCATCTTCAACAGAAAACAAAGTTACCAACTAACTCCTTTGTCACCAGCCCCATCGCAACCACCAGCACAATGAAGTAAGGCTGGAGTATTATTTTTCTTTCTTTATACTCGAAATTGGCCACTGGCATTCGCAGAGATAATCTGGTACTTCTCTGGAATCCATTCCTTTAGCAAAGCAAAAAAAGTGATGATATGTGAAGTGTGAATACCTGGTAAGCTTTTTTTTACACACATTGCTTGAATGGCAATTCAGAGCCAACTCCAAGTTTTCCAGCACATTTTCTCATGGCGCTCAGTCAAATTCAATGATCACCACACACTGGAGAAGTTCAGTTGACTCAGGTCCAGACCTGAAATCCAAGAATGGACACATTTAGATCAATCTATAGACTGAGCCACAGGAACTGAGGGGTCTGAGACTTGGCCTGTCCACCCAGAGACAAGCTGCTACATCCAGCTCTCATTTGTAATTGTCCAGGACTTAAAATATTATTTTTCCTTTGAACTCCAATAAGAGCTCGGTCTGCTAAATAAAGCCAGGCTGGTGTTTTACACACCAGCAGGCCCATGCACTTAACAAAATGGCCAGAACCTTTCCGTGAAAGATGCAAGGAAGAAATAATACACAAGGCCATACAAGTTTACAACAAGAACTGCCTCTCAAACCTGTGGCAACTTTGATAAGAGTAGTATTAGATCGGTACTGAGTTTTGGGAATTTTATCCTTCATGAGGTAAAATAATATTCACTGGATGCACATAAATCATTGTACTTGTTGTACTCGCACCAAACCATGAACTCAACCTGTGATAATTTCTCAAGATCATACACAAAAGAGCTTAGATAATTACATGTATAAAATACAAGTAATAAATAAATAAAACAAGCCCTGAATTCCATTTTAGCATTTTGATGGATGCATTTATTTCACTTATGGGATGCACCTATCTGCTCCAATTAAAAGGTGTTACCAGGCGGACACAGGAATCCTGGTTAATCAAGGTCCCACATCTAATTACAGTACCACAGCAGCCACCCATTACTATCTCTAGAGAAGCCAGAACAGATGTTTAAAGGGATTCTCTTGGGATTTAAGAGTCCTTCAAGGAAAAAAAAAGTACATCTTGAAGTAATCAGACAAAGGATTGTAAATTCTAATTTAAAGATAACCATTGGAAAATTAAGTCTATTAGTTAAACAAACTTTCCTAAGGAAACAATGCCTAGTTTTCTTAGGCTTTACATGCTTATCCCCTTGCCCCAGGCCAGGCCAGCTTCCATAGGCAGCTGCTCTCATGTTTTTGGGATAGACTCTGCCTTCTTTTTTGTACTGGTGCTGTGCCCCGGCCTCTGCTCACACCTACCCCCAAACACGTGACCCTCAGGGAACATCTTGTTCTAGAAATAGTGCAGCTTCAGAGGCACCTTTAGAGCCTGCCACATAAACACTGCATTTAGCATTATTCAGCATTGCTCCTATATCAGCTTAAAAAGAGGGATAAAAGAGATGTCATATCAATCAAAACCATCCAAGCTCTCTCCAACGGAACGGACTCTGAGGATGTACACATAGTTCAAATGAATTAAGAACTGGAGCTCATATTCTCCTAAAAAGCCAAACCAAAATGACTAAAAGCCCCTTTGAAGACTGAAGGAATGTAGGGAACCAGAAAGGCTACTCCTGTTACGCTTCCAAGGCTGTCAAAACCAGGAGTCGTTAGAAACCTTGCTCACCAGCAATTTCCAGCATGATTTCTCACTAAATAAATTTAATCCAGAGTCAATTCCTAAATTATAGCTTGATAAAATATCTATAACAAATATAAAATAGCTTAAAATCTGCCATAGGCCTTAGAATTACATTTTCCATGGAGCAGTTGGAATGTCCAGGCCAACATGAATACATGTTCTTGTGGAGTGTCTGTAAACTGTACTGAAGATTCGCTAAAACTGGCCACACATCTTTCAACCAGGTTCTGGGATTTGCTGTATCTCTGCAGCAAAATCCAGAGCACTGCAGAAGGGATGGGCCTTAGCAGTTTCTCTTTGAATTCCTGTAAATAACAGTTATCTTTCCATGTGGAACTTTAAAAATGGAAGAGGAGAAAACAGAGGTTTTTCCTATAGACCTGGCACAGGTGTGGTCCCACTCAACATCAGACCTCCCACATTCCCTTCCTATCTACATTCAGATGTCAACAGGAACAACTTACTATCATATTCCAATAATACTTCCAAAAGTAGACAAAGAGCCTGACTCACTCCCCTCTTTATTCAGTACAGAAACATTCTTGCTGTAAGGTTTGGTTAAAGGCCAGCATTTATAGACTTTAAAACAACAACAACAACAACAACAACAAAGCCATTATCTCACTTCAGCCATAGGAACATCCTGAAGGCTAAACATGGTGAAAAGGGGCATCCTAATACCAGTAACATCTGCTCTTTAGAAAGTGACATTTTTGTGCCAGCAACACAGAACGTGAGTGAAATGCAATGGAAATGCCACTAATTTCATGCTGATCATGGAGACACTCGCAAAGTCCCAAATTCTCCAAGCAAACCCAAGCTTTAAGCTCTTTAATTCTGATTTGGAGCATCTTGGTCTAGTGGAAGGTGTCCCTGCCCATGGCAGGCATTTGGGATGAGAGGGGCTCTAAGACCCCTCCGAACCCAAATGATTTTAGGATTCTATGATGTCAAGCAGTCTGGCTCTAAGCAAACCCAGCAGCAGTTCCTTGCGGCCACCTACAGCAGCTGAATATCACTGCTTTGCTGCTGATGTCCTCAGCCAGGTACAAATCCACCAGAGGGAACAGTGCATTGCATGCGGTATGGAGGAACGATCATTTCTGACCATGCCCCATTTCCTTTTAACAGGCTCTGGACAGATTTTCTTTCCAAAATGAAGATTCCAACCAACAGGGATAATCACACATATGCCACACCTATGGAAACCAGGGACACGGTCCCCCTGAAAACCAGTGCCACTCTCCAGACTGGGAATAAACATCCCCAGATGTGGAAGCTTAATAATATTTTTAATATAAAATACAGCTTCGTTTCCTCTGTGCTATTTAATTCTGTACTGTGTTTATAGGGTTCCTCAGCAGGGAAGAGGTCAAAGAAAATGAGATTTCATTCAGGGAATAGTTTCATTCTCACAGAGTGTTTTACAGAATGGGATGGAAAAAGATGGAAATGGATATTCCCAGAGGACAGTGATGTAATACTCCTGTATGCACTGATGAGTATCTCAAGAATACAATCCTTAGCAGGAAATATTAATTTTTCTCTGGCTAAACTGAAGTGGTTACTCTTTTGAGGACTATGAGATTCATAATTCAGAATGAGATTTCCTTCATGCTCATTTTTTTCTTCTTTTAAAGTAAAAAACGCAAAATAACTATTTAATATCTGTTGGACTCAATAACCTCATTATTTGCAGATTTCCCATGTTCACCAGCACATTTCTGAATCTATCACTTCACACTTGCCCTGGTAGAATTGCCATGCCCTGCCTTTGAGGCAGCTCAGAGCACTCACATACCGTCACTGCAGCTCTGACGGCTGTCTGGTCCCTCACTGAAGAGGACAGGAATTAAAAAACCACGCTTTATTTCCTAAGAAAAATGTATTTCACAGAGGGGGAACTTAGGGTATGGATTCCCTGTAGAAGGAGGATTTAATTCACAACATGCCAGTTCAGATGAAATAATCAGGATTCTCTGTATTCCTTCGTGGCAAGGAGTTAGAAAAATGGTTAATCAAATTTAGAGTCAAGAACTGGACTCTCAAAGTTCTGATATATTTTTTCAAAATTAGCATAAAAATTAGACACTATTAAATCCTTTGTTTCTTAATTTGACGTGGGCATAATAGACTGCAATTTTCCCTTGTTCCTGTGACTATGAACTTCAGAAAGACTCAAGCAAACAAGGTGCTCAGAGCAGGACCTGACCTGCCAGGTGCGGTTTTGCAGGGATTCTCCAAGCAGCAGCACTACACAAACCCCCTAGTGCCAAAGCTCCTTGGTTTCCTTGGGTGCAGCTCTTCAGGGGATATTTCAGGGAATGTCTTCTGATCTCAAAGCAAGAGAAGAATCAGATGTAAATTGGTTTGATTTGCTGTTATGGCTGCTGTCATACAAAAAAACCATTAGCACACCTGCAGAAGCACTCACCTCCCTAAAATTGGGACATTCCAAGTCATGGTGTTCAATCCGAGGATATTCTGAATGTTCCCTTCAAAACCCAAAAGACTGGTAAATATAATCATTAAATGCTTCATTTTCTGTACAGACGGACTAAGGGAGATTGGAGAAGTTCACAAATTCAACCAATTTTCCTCAGGTTTGCCAGCCACGGCTCCACACTGCTACCCCTTCCCAGAAACTCCAGTGTGTTGTAAGGGAAGGAGAGGAAGGAAAAATCTGCATGAATTAAAAACCCAACCAACTAAACCAAAAAACCCACCCAACAAACCACCTAACACGCTAGAAGAAGAGCCCTCCTTCTGCTTCTCCTGAGAATTCCATAAGGAAGCAGCCAGCACATCATTTCCTATTCCTGGAGGACTTTCCTCTCTCCGATTGTGAGATCCATGACCACTTTTACCTCTTTCAATGAAACAGCAGATCAGAAAGGATTACCACAACACTGCCTTTCAAACTCTTCTCCTAAAAATGGGGGGAAAATGGACATTTTTTGGGAATGTCAGTCACTTCTGAGAAAAAGTAATTCCTCCCTGGTAACATACACTTAGACCCTGATGCAATTGAAGTGATTACACGTCCACAGCTCCTAAGTGCCCCTGGAAAATGGACGGGTCTGTACTTTCTGCGGGAATTCTTTCCCCTACAGTTTGGTAGGAGGACACTCAAATCCAGGAAAAATGAACCAGTTTTATATTTCTGAATATAGTTCCAGAAATTCTGTGATCTCTAAAATTAATATAATTTTTTTGTGGTTTCTACAAAAAAAAAATCGTAATTTATAACTGTTAAATTCTTGTACAGATACTACTAAAAACAACAAAACTCCTCCATCCAAAAATTAGAAAAAAACCCGTTGACATTCTTAACTGAAAAAATCAAATTATTTAAAACCAGACGAAGTGCTTTTAAACAACTTTGGGAGCCATGGATTTTTTGTCTCTACAAGCCTCTAACATGGGAGGTTTGCCTGTGGTGTGAATGAGTCCCTGCAAGTCAGATTTAGCTGCAAGAAATCTGTGGAGTTTAGTTGCTTATCTTAGGTTGTCCAGACTGTAATGGCCTGGAAACACACAGAGCAGTTTTGCAAGATCAGATTTTTCAAATGAAAATTCCAGTACTGATTGTGTTTCAAGCTGGCTGGAAATCTCTCCAGCACAGATTCTTTCATACTGGTTTAATAGTTTCAGCTGAAATCTGGAATTTTAAAAGGGTATTGCAGAATTGAAAATTCTGCTTGAAAATCAGAAAGCCCTCAGATTTGGGTGTGATCTGAGCGGTGACAAAAAACATACAAAACTCATCTACTTCCCGGTATTTTTTCCTGTCATTTCACTTCCAAGCTCTGCTTCAGGACTGAAGAATTTATCTTAACACTGTGATGCCATTTCCCACCATAAAGACTGAAAATATTTCAGACCCCAAGAGCTGTCAGCGGAGTGACAATCTTTTAAAGGTAGGTCTGAGAAAAACTGGCAGTCCTCAATGTAAAACCTCTGTAAGTATCCTTAACAGTATCTTTTTCCCATGTAACAGGATTCTACTGCATCGGAAGGAATTATTTGGAAATTATACACTTATACACAAACAGAATCCCAGATCATGGCGTTTTTTCCGTGATTGATGAAAAAGAGGTCAAAATGAAATGAGAGTATTTTTGACTTGGACACCTCAAAAAGCCAGCAGCAACCAAAGGTGTCCAGCAACAAACAATCAAAGTATTCTCTTTGCTGCAAAAATATAAATTCACCGGCTTTACTGAGCAGGCAAAGCTGCATTTCAACAGCTAAAATTTTACTGTACCTTCGGAAAAAGGGTTTCAGTTGCACAGGGTTACAGCCAGCTCCTTTCATCTCTGGCCCAGAAGGCACAACTCCATAATGGGGAAGCTACCAGAAAAAACTGCAGAGGCAAGAAATCAATCCATCAGGATTCCAGGAAAACACATTTTATTCAGTAAATAGCACCGTTTGCAAGCCTCCTTTTAAATGATGAAGCTCTTCTCTGAGGATACGTACAAGTTACACGTGCACCTACCAGAAGTGTTGGAGGAACTTGCCAAACTGTGTCAGAAAATATGGCTGAGATAATTATTGAGCAAACCCATCTTTAAACCATCTTTGCAGCACAGAACACATCCAGTGTCTTCCCTATGCATAATCCCTCCACCTGCTTCTCATCTCTCCAGGACTCTTGAGCATGTGACAATACAAAGAGTGAGTAGGAGCGAAGGCAGGGCTTGTGTTCAGGCATCCTGCAATGCCAATAAAACCCAAGCCCTGGAGACACGTTCCTTTGGGCAATTTCAGGACAACTGTTAATCTGTAAAGCACGAGAAGATGGGCTGTGCAACAATCACAGAAGCAAACTGAAAAATCCATTCCTGCATTCATGAACACCAAAATGGCAAAAAATAAACAATAAACTGCTAGTTAAAGTTAATAGTTTAGAGTATCTAAAGTTAGTATTTTGGAACATCAAGCAATTTTTCCAGACTTTTTTCTACTGACATTTAAAACTACTTATCAGCCAATTTTTATATGTTTTGCTGGAGACAAAAGTTCAGGCTGATTGGGAATACGGGGAAGAAGAACAACAAGGCTTGTGCTCTTATAAGGGAGAGTTAGTGAGATTTTTAAGTCTTCCCTAAGTATTCCACGAGGCTGGACTTTATTGTGTTTAAAACAATACTACCCCATTAGCATCTCTGGTTTGGCAATACAAAGGGCTAAAGACTGAAAGGGCACATTTTTCCATAGGAAATAAGGTACTGCTGCTCAAGCAGTGAAAGGAGCCTGGTCCACACCTTCCGTGGTGCCTGGTAGCTGCTGCCAGGCACCCAAATATCACCTCTCACTGATGCAAATAGGCAGAGAACACAGCAGCAACATAAACAAACCATCCTTGAAAAGCTGCCCAATATGCAGCAAAAAAATTTCATTTTTTTAATGCACAAACTGATACCAATCCACAAGAGTTTCCATTTCAGCAGCTGCCAGGATAAATTTCCCCTTTAGGCAAACGGTCCAAAACCTGAGCCCATTGTCCATGAGAAATTGCAGCTTGACTTGAGCACACAGCGAAAAAAAAAACCCAGAGAATTCTGCCCAGGGAAATTAATCATTCTCAGCACCTCTGCAGAGCCAGTCTATCCCTTCAGCCCTGACCTACATACTGCACACAAGGCACTTCAAAACAATCTGACATTTAAATCAAAACTCCTCAGCTTCCCACTCCCTCCCTGCATCCCCAGCAGACGAACGGCCGATGGACTGGCTGCCCTTGAGATAACGGTGTTAAGTGGTGCCCCAGAACACTTGTGGTCTCCTCTGGATTTTTTGCACCCTGGGATTGTCCTGAACTGAAGACCGGAGATGTCACCCAGTGTGGAGTTTGTTACACACCAATGGTGTTTCAAAGCACATAGCAAAGGTGGTGGGCAATGGACAGGGAATATTTAAAAATAATCACCAAGTCCTGGAATGGTCTGGGTTGGAGGGGACCTAAAAGCTCAACCATGCCATGGGCAGGGACACCTTTCACTAGACTAGGTTGTTCCAAGCCCGTCCAAAGCGATGGTGTCACACCCACCTGTTTTTTTTGGGTTTCCTTCAGAAGAGGGGTTGGTCAGACAAGAACTTCACCACGCAGCACAGAACCCCTGCAAATTGAAACAGATTTTCCAGTTAAGGTAAAGCAAAGCTGATTAGGAAAACTTTTCCTGATGAATAAGTCAAAGATAATGGGCACCGGACAGGGGGAATTAAGTTAAAAGAAATGAGGTTTTTTATTTCGAAGAATGGCATGTGTCAGAATGTTGTTATTTAAATTTCTTTTTTAGTTTTTCATACTAACACAGAAAAGTTACTTATTTAAAATCCCATGCCTTGAGCACTTTTGAGCAGTAGCAGAAAGACACAACACCAGTCTGAGCAACTGGTCTTCCGAACTACCAAGTAACAGCACTTACAGCCCTGGTTCTGCCCACAGAGGGATACGGAAGATAGGTCGCGACAAGTGCAGAGGCCTTTTTGGGGAGGGAGGGGGAGTGGGGTGTGTCTCTAATGAATGATGAGACCGTAAAACCTAACACATTTACGTTTCCAACTATGCCCAGTGCAATACGAAACAAATACTATCCCAGTGTTAGTGGGGAAAAAGGTCCACTCCTGGGAAATCACGTTTGCTTCCTTTCAAACAGTTAACTGCAAAACCCATAATGCTGAGGCCCGTAAAAATGGCATGGAGCAAACAGTAGAACATCATGGAAGTGTAACTGTTCAATGAAGAACAACTCCAGCCAGTGTGGCTACGATTGCACACTTTTCCACTGTGAAAAAGAGGAGCCCATCCACATTTTGTAATTCCGGGGAGGACGAGTTCCACATTTTCAGGATTCCCCAGAGCCATAAGCAAGTTGCCTTCACCTGAGGCACTCAGGAGGCAAGGACAGCTCCTATACTCCTATACTAAATGATGCACCAGGAGCTTGGAGAGAATCCAAGAATATGGAGTGTCTGTCCAATGCTCTGATCACTCACCATCTCCCTCTTGGTTATCATTTTATTCTTACACTGCTGTTTTGGGATTTATTACAGAATAATTCCTATTGCTTTACCTTTAACTTGCAGAGAGAACTGCTAATGGGCAAAACTTACTGTACCTACAGAGGCTGTTTCCCTTCCTGTCCCACACCCCTCTCCCACAAAAGGGAAGCATTGCTTGAAGCACCAGCAGTCAGAGCAAGAGCAATATCTTCCAAAACTGTTTTATTTCCTTTGTTTCACCGCTATTAAAAAACGTGTGGCACATTCCATCTGCAGCCCTTGAATTTATTACCTTCCCCCAAATTCTGTGCTGTGAGGAACATCAGTGTGAGAGCCCAGAGTTTTCCTGATATGGAGAGGGGAGAACACATGCTCACCCAGACCTAGTGCCCACCCACTCCTGAGTGCCCAGTGAATGTTCCAGTGGGAAGCACTGCTGTTCCATGATAGTGGGGTCTGCTGTGAAATTGCTGCATTCACACAAACAGTGACCTTGCAGATAAAGCCTGGAAAGTGTACAACATCCCATGGGCAACATTTTCTATTAAATACCTCAGGATGACAGCACAATAAAATGAAATTTCTATAAAGAGTTGTGATTTTAATAGTTTCAGTTGCTAAGTTCAGTTTTCTGGAGATTTGGCAGGCTTTCCTGGAGTGTGCTGGGATATCTGAAACCTCTTTTGTTCTCTTTTTAAATTTTTTTAACTTAGCTATTTGCAACCATCAATGAATAGTGGCAAAACATGACATTTGGAATTAACCCTGAAATCCTGGAACTGTCTGCTGACCAAAAAACCCAAAGCAGAATGCTTCAGTCTTCAAGCAGAGTATCTTTAATCCTCTTTTAATAACTAAGTTTCACTGTGTCAACATATTATATTATATCATATCAACTCCTCGGCGGCTGACATGCTCCAAGAGCACAAGGGCAAGGTTTTTTACTTCAATGTTTCACAAGAATTTTATATGTGTTCATTTTACTGGAATTTACATTAATATCTTTCATTAATTACAAGTTATCTGCTCATTGCAGGGCCTAAAAATGGAGGCCACAGACCCAGAGCATTGTGATTTAAATAAAAATAATAAGAAACGCACAGTATCCCTGTTTTTTTTCCAGCCATCAGATGTCTGGATCGGCTGCACATTCCAACACTTAGGAAAGGAGATTCTGCCTCATGTAATAGCTAAAGGAATGTTCCAGTGTCAATGCTGGGGAGGGTGCAGAAGGATGAATGCATTTAGAAAACAACTTGAAGACCTAACCTGTCTTTTTTTTCATGAAGTCACCTAAACCCTTGTGTCTCCTGGGTATGTTTTAATCTCCAGGCAGCACAGTTCTGTTCTGTCTAAGGTGGAGCCCCAAGTATTTCAATCCACATCATGCTGCTCAGACAGCCAAATAGCAGGGAACAGGTCCAAAGCCATCTTCAATCCACATGATTTTAAGTGTGCCCATCACCAAAACATGTAAATATAACGGGATACAAACTCTGCCCTCATTCACCTGACATTAGATATTCCTGCTTTATCTAGTACAGCTATTTTTAAATAACTTTTTATTGAAACACACTTCTTTTATCAATAGCAAAATGCAATGATCTAAATAAAATGTGCAAAAAATAGGCTGAAAATGTGAAAATGCATTCCTTAAACTGCCAAATGTCAAGATTTTTGTCAAATTCCGATCTAATTTGTCTAACTCTGTCATAGTCTGTTACCTTTAAATGCCAAAATCAATGGAAATTGCCTGTTAAGAGCAGAAATTCTAACTCATTTTATCCTTATGAACAATAGGACCTTTTCAACAGATCTATGCAGTTTAAGAGGAATGAAAGCAAGATGTTGTTCATGGGATTTAATAAGGCTCTGAAGAAATTATGAAACCTTGACAAATCAAACAATTAATTAGATTGTGCAGGTTTGCACATCCCACAAAACCTTTTCCTAAGGATCTCATTTCCTACTAGATTTGCTCCAGCAATGACGCAGAAAAGGTTATCAACTTCTCTTCATGCTAAAAGCCTTCTCAAATGAGAATCCATGAGGAAATATTATCCAAACTGAGGGAAAGCCATTTTTTAGGGAGGATGAGGTTGTAAACTTTACGAAGTTCACCATACAGGATGTGTGACAGCGGTGTTCCAGAGAGCACCTTTGCAAATATCCTAAAGCCAAGAGGAGGTGTTGGGTCTGGCAACACACTCATGACGAGTAGACCATTCTTTATCCATATCTGACCTGCCATGCCAGCTCCTGCTTCTTCAGGACCAACAGGAAGAATGCCTGAGAAAGGCAGGACTGCAGACAGCTCACACGTTTGCAATAATTTTGACAACAAACCTGTAGTCTAAATAAAATCTCTCTCAAGCGCAGCAAAAACCCCAAAGACTTGGGGTATCGGAAGAAGAGATGCTGGTCCCACCTTTGCTGGGACCTTTTCCTGTGTAAGGAACAGGAAGACACCAAGTCTCCAAATGTCACTCGGGAACTTTATGGCAAATTATTAATTGGTTTGGCGCACATTTCTAATGTAGCAGAGAAACAAGGTATTTGTATTAACTTACACGTAAACTCCATTTCCCTCTTATAATGTGTGATTGGTAAGTATTGTTAAAGGTTCTCACCAGTTTGCAGCTCTGTTCCAGCTCCATCACTGATCCCACACAAAAGGCACTGGTGTGTGTGGACAGACCACGGGCACACCAGTGGAGCAGGAATTAGCTGTGCCCTGATTCTCCTCACACTTCCAGCAGCCAGATGCAGCTCCACACAATTTGGCACTGTGTGCTACTGGGCACTGTGCACAGCTCGTGGTGCCACCTGGGCTGGCCTAGTTTGCATTGGGCTAGGAAAATACAATTATCATATTTTCCAGCTTTACTCGAGCGGATCCCCAGAGTAGCAAAGTTTCCACATAAAGCAAACAGTACTTTTTCTTTGTATCCTGCCAGTCCTTGCAAATGGTACAGCTGAGAGCAGGAGTGTTTAAGTGATGAGAGTCCTTCTGAGAAGAAAGGAATAATTTGCTACAAACCTTTTCATGTTTTACCTCAGGCTGGTGTCAGTCTCAGGATAAACAGATGCATCAATCTCCCTAAATATAAAAGTAATTTGCATGAAAGAAGCATATTTTTAATAGTTGAAAGCTGACAAAGAATTTACTATTTATAAAATACGAGGCATTTTTCTTGTATACCTCAGGGAACTCAATAGGAAGAAATAAAGACCAGCCTAGCAGTACCTAGTATTAACAGAATGTTTTATTTCTTTACTCTCTAAGGTCACATTCCCAACAAACCAGTTGACTGGACTTTGTGGAGGTTCATGAAACTCAAGGATTTTGATTTTAAGCAGTGCTTAAACCAGCTGTACACCCTGTGGAAGAGTAGGGGAGATGGCTGACCCAGGGTGAAATAACACTGGTTCTCATCACGTTTAATTGCCAAAACCATCTTGCACTTATCAAACAGTGAGGGGAAGAAGAGGTCACCCTTGGGCTCTCCCATCTGCTTTTCCATAAGATTCCTACTTCCTCTTCCACAGCACTGCACAGTCTCACTTTCCTGCTGGGTTCCAGCCCCAACAACTGCACCAAAGAAGGAGCTGCTGAGGGTGTGCAGAACAGGGGGGAGTATCAGTCACATCAACCCATGAGGACTCCATCCTGGATATACAGTCAGGAACATATCCACTGGGAGATTGTGGGGAGAAACCCACTACATAAATGCATACTACAGTGGCCAGTGTTTAATTTCAAATGGAACATATTTTTCTAAGAAATAACTGAGGCACTGGGGAATGCTGGAATTAAGTCAGAACATGAGACTCATGGAAAGTTTGCCAACCCTAGTAGCAATCCGAGTGAGGGCCAGGTTTGGCATCTAAAAGGATTGTTTTTCACTCTGATAATAGCAGTGAAAATGAGAATTGGTCCGTCAAGTCCAAACCTGGCAATGGCTCTCACGGCCCTGGTGGAACAGACTTCTCATGGTCTGTGAATGCAACGCATGCTGAACTGACATTTGATCCCATCTCCAGGTCCGACACAGAAAGTTAAAAGCCTCCCATGTGGGTCTTGTTTGAAAAGATAGACGGGAAGGCATGGGACTGAAGAACTATGTACAAACAATGGTGGGCTCCGTTTTGAGTTAGACACATCTCCATATAGCTGTGGTACAATTCACAATGGATTTACACTTCCCGTTGAACACTGGCTGCCACTAGGAAAAGAGAAGAACACAGTGTGGGCCTGGGCCCTGATGGAATCCTGCCATGGGTTGGATCACACTCCCTGGGATTGAGTTTGCAATATAGGAAAGCAAAGTAAAGAAAATAAAAACCAGGTGTGAGAAAGTATCTGTTTTCCATCAGAAAGCCAACCAATGCCTGTCACTAGAGTTGGTCAACATTCCCAGGAATTAAAATCAGGTCCATTTCCACCTATTTACAAGCAAGAAACAAACACCCAATTCAGAATCAGATATATAAGGTTCATAAACACAGGTGTGGAAGGATTACTGCACAGTCACAGGGAATTTCATGATGACATCCCAAGAAGCTCTTGTCCACAGGAAAGACATGATAGCTGTCAATATGGACATTCCCATTTCATTCTATCAATCAAACAAAACCAACCCTGAATACTTACCCCTAAGGACATGTGGCTGGCTCACAGACACCGCAGCCACATCGACTCAGTTGCACTGAATTTCCAGGATGGAAACAGCCAGATTTCTCTCTTCCATCTTTGATTCCTGTCTTGGGGTGACTGTATGATACTGTACTCCGTATCGTCTGCCCTATGCCAGACATGACTCCTGTGCCTTTCTGTGTCTTTAAGCTGGGTCCGAGAGAAAGGGAGGAAAAAAAAAGGGAAGATGCTTTCCCTTTTCTTCGGGCCTTACACTGAGCGCCAAAGGCACAGGATTCATGTCTGGCATAGGGCCAGACTGGAAGCTGGAAGCTGCCTGTGAAATGCAATGACATGAATGATATGGTTGTCACTGACAGCTCTCTCTTTTGATCTTGCTGATGTAAGGCGAGACTGAAGTGGGTGCTGCCAATGCTACAAAGCCACGTTTTGAACCTCTTTTTCTCTTACAAAGTCAAGGCAGTGCTAGATTCCAATGGCATGGGGCCTTGTCCAACCCTACATTCCTTGGGAGATAAGAAAGGCATTGACTGGACTTTTAAAATATACACATGGAACTGCCCAGATGCTTCAGCCAAGAGAGCAAAAATGAGACAGAACCAAGTTCCGTCTGTCCATTCACATCCCATCACAGAAAAACTCCCTATCCAGACACACTGCCTATTAACCTAGAACAGACAACTGTGATCCAAATGTCATTTCAGCCGTCAGACAGGGATAGAGCACAAATGATTTACAAAATGAGCTTAATGCAGATATACATTTAGTCACAGCTGCTGCTCAGACTAGACTGGAAGAAATCCAAAAACCAGAAGGAAGTGAGAGCATTGGTAAATTAGAAGGAGAGATCAAGAGATTGCTTCTGTAAAGAAATCCCAGCTTTGAAATCCAAAGTATTTAACACTAACTACCAATATTTCTTCCAGAGCAATGGGAGGCATCTATAAAGAACACCTGGAGTCTTTGTAGACCAGCAAAAGCACACCACAACTTCTGTGTGTCCTTGAACTGAGCCAGCAAATAACAAAACCATGAGCTCATGCTTATGGTGGCTCCTCAAACTATGCACAAAATCAGAGGCTTTTTAGAGTGAAGAGGAATAAGAGGAATATTAGTGATTGAAATTCGTACAGATGGAGCACTGCCTGTCATATGGGGGAGGATTGGGGTCAATCTTGTTAGACATAATAGGACTTTATTCATTATGGATGAAAAGATTCGGCTCCTACCATTGTAAGAGAGGATAAGCGCAGCTGTGATTTAACCAAATTCACAGGAGGCTGAATAAGGCTACTGAGACAAACTAGACAGCAAACTTCCAAAGGCTGCTGGAATACTTAAGATTCCACCTTGCCTGATGGATGCCAGCAAAACATAAATGCAATTTCCATTATGAAAAGGATTAAATTTCAAACTGCTGCTGGCTTATATAAGAATTAGTGGGCCTATCAATCCATATCATCAAGGCATAAGCTGATCACCAACTGGGATGAGGAAGAAATCCCCTCTGCTCCAAGCCCAACACAGCTAATAGTGCTGGATAATTAACAGGATATTGAGGAGAGGCAGATTTAACACCTTGCTTTAAAGCATCCAGAAGTGGGATATTAGGCCAGATGGACAGTTATCTGCTCAACTAATGCAACTTTTCTACTCTTAGAAACACACACCATTGCTCAACAGAAATTCCCAATTATTCCTGGGTTTCGTGCCATATGAATCACTAACCACTTGAACCACTGACATTTCAGTGGTTTTACTACAATCTGTGGCTCCTGGGATGTCTCAAAGTCAGGATCTCTCTTGCCACCCTCACTAATCACATCTGCAAACCAGGGAACAACTGTCTCCGATTGCTATGGCAAAGCCATAAACAGATTCCTGAATTCCAGGATGCAGGCCTTCCAAAATCTGTCTGGATAATGGTACATTACAGCTGCTGCTATTCTGCTCCAAAGAGCGAGCCCGAGTTGTCTAACAGAGAAAAGTTGCCTTTTTTTGAGATGCTCATGTCAAAGAACTTTGAGAGAATAAGACACAGCAAGTATTCAGCACACATTAAATTATTTTGGCAACAAAACTGACGAAGAAAAACACAATAAAAATGCTACAAAGAACTTTTCCAAATGTTTCTTTGAAAGAATTTGTACACAGCCAAGAGCTGCTGATTCCACACCAAACTCCTAGGCCAACCTTTTCTTTCTTTTCATTTTCATTTTCTAAATATTTTATTGGTATCTCTAAATTTTCAAGCTTTTTATAAGGCAAAGAGCATGTCTTGCCAATGACTTTTCCTCTACAACTCTGCAAGTTTTGTTTCCAGTGTTTTACCATTATTTTGAAGTATTTTAGGTTTCAAGACCTTCAGATTTTGCACCATTTAACAGGGGCAAGCCTCTGCTAAATGCCTGATATGGCAGGGAAACAGTTATCAGCTTAATTATCTACACGAAGACTGTAAGGGAAGAGTCACCCAAGTGGAAATGAAAACCACCTACCTCAGAACCCCACGACTGCTCACCTGCACTCGACATCACAAAAAGCAACTGCAGTTCTTGTTTCCTAAAGGAGAAATGTGTTAAAGATTTCAATTCCACCTTTTCAAGATGGGAGAAGCTCCAGTAAGATTGATTCTTTCCAGAATCATCTCACTAATGTTATTGCTAATTGTCACCTATTTCCTTCATGTTCATTTTAGACAACTGAAAGGAGCAATTCTGTGTTTTAAAAAGACATAAATCTTTCCTGGCCTAAATCTTTCTTGGCTGTTCAGTTGCAATGAGAATTTCCTATACATGGGTTTTGAGTGGTAATAAAACGACAGTTCATCAAGACTCTGGTTTAATTTTTCCCCAATAACGTTTGCCTTTACTTCTGTATGAAATGGGACAGGGGTTTTCAAGATATATTTGCTTCTGGGAAAACTATTTTCTTTTCCTTAGCACGAAATAAATATCTGCTTACTTCTATTTTATCTGAAAAAATGTTTTCAGAGAAATGCTTGGGAAATATTCAAACAGTGTCATGTAATGTAAAACTTTACCAGGATATCCTGGAAGTTCTGGGTCACACACCCTACAGGAGGCTGTGAAATGTATACAGGGAAAGGCATCGTGCATACAGTACCGGGAAAAGTTAGCTTTTAACCACTGTGCTGGATGAGCACAGGACAAGCAAAATTCACTTCAGAAGCTAAAGAGATGAAGTCATGTCACACTTGAGCTGCACTGAACATCCTCAGCACTTCGGGGAGCTGTTCTGACCAGTCCCTAAGCTGTGTGTGCCTTCCCTGAAGCAATTCAGAAGTTCTTCACAGGACCAAAGACATGCTCATACATTCCCTTGAGACTGGGCTCAAAGCAGTGGAATTCTCCTCCCTCCCCCTAAATCCCTGATGTACAACAAATGACATCTTGCAGGGTTGGGAAAAAGTCTTTTTTACCAAACAAATCCTATTGTTTGTTTGATTCTTGTGGTTTCCTGATGCTGGCTGGAGTTTGGGGACAGCAGTAATTCCGTAGGCTCTAAATCAGCCAGCTGGCTGGCTTGGAGGCTGCTCTTGCAAGGACACCAAGGAGCCTCTGACCACATTCTAAAGCAGAAACTCTTTCACACAAAAAAAATCTCAAAAATCAAGAATGCTTTCATTAACACCCTGTGTACTAGTCTGAATTCAGGCTCTCTCAAGGATTAGGAGTGCCAGTATAATCCCACAGCAAATGCTGGGAACCACCCCAGAAAATGCTGTGCTGCAAGTTGATATAGTAAATCTGTAAATTCAACACATCTAAACTCAAACTTTTAGTTATGCAATAATATAAGCTGCAGAAACACTTTCCCTGGAAGTGTTCAAGGCCAGCTTGGACAGGGCTTGGAGCAAGCTGGTCTAGTGGAAGGTGTCCCTGCCCATGGCAGGGAGGTGGAATGAGACAATCCTTCAAAGTCCAACCAAACCATTCTGTGATTCCATGATAGAACTTACTGCTTACATTGCCTTGGAACTTGCTAAAACCCAGAAGAAGATAGTATATGCTTTATAATTGGGTCAACACAATAAATACTAATTAAATTAATAATGGTCCTGTTAGGCAAACATTAGACTAACAAAGAACTTGAGTCTGCTACTCCCCAGACCACAGTCATTTTTCTAAAGAATTGTTAGTTTTGGAAGCACTTACGACGCCCATCGTATTTTTCGGAAATAGAACAACATTTCTTCTATCCTTTATTGGAGGAGACAAAAAATAACAATCCTAAAGAGGTGTGGCCATTAAAAATCATCTGCTATCTTTGGCCAGAGCGTGAGGAGGCAGCTCCAGCAATCAAGCCAGGTCCCCAGGGTAGAAAGAAGAATTCTGTCTCTTATCCACGTCCCAGGTTATTCCAGATCCTGAGTTCTGGCAGATCTAGTAAAAAACTGCACTTGATGACACCTGTAGTTTTGAAGCCAAGTCTTCTCTCTCTGCTACATCATAACTCTCCATAGCACGGAGAAATTCCTGACTCTTCACTGACATCTGGCATTTACTTGTCACCCACGGGCACACACATTGGTACTAACTCACCTCTAAGGTCCCTTCCAACACAAACCAGCCTATGATCTTAAGAATTAGATTATTTTCTACAGAAAATAACTGCTATTAAAAGAAAATATAATTTTAAAAATATATAAACAAAATCTCTCCCTGAAATCCTCACTCAACTGCAGGCTTATGCCAGCTATTGGCCTACCAGACAAACATTGCTGAACTACTTCTAAGTTTTGAACTGTATTCTGAACCATTTTAAGACACCTAAATGATTAAGCTTGACATCATAATATGTATAAAGAAATAAAGAGGACCTTGTATCTATTTTCTCCCCTTTCAGCGTATATCAAACTGTTCTTCATTTCCAACTTTTATTATCTCCCCTCCTTTTTCTTAAAATCTGCAAGTCTAACTCTCAGGCAGGTTCTTTGTCCTGCTGAAGTCAGAGAAATATACTGACTCAAAGGCCCTTGCCAAGTTTCTCATTCCCCATTAGCTGCCATAGCCTTCCCCTGAAGATACTCATTTATTTACAGAGATGTGAATTACAGCACTTCACAATGCTTTAAATAATTGTTACTGAAGAGACATCAGCCAGACAAAGAGGTAAAACCTTGGCTGGGATAGTTCTGCCTCGTCGTCACAAGATTTAGTTGCTGTGTTCTTTCTGGACAGTGGTAAAAACTCAGAGCTGGGGAAGGATGTAAACATCTTGTCTGGCTGATCTAAGTACTGATGTAGAATACATTTGCTAAATGTTCTAGCAGAGATTAGAAAATTGCTTGGAATGGCTTGGAAACTGCTCTGAATTAGAGAAAGTTGGTAGAGAAACAACGTCATGATAATAAAAAAAATATTTACATCCTTAATACATGGAAATACATGGAGGATCACTTGTTGAGAAATAAAACCTGCGATTTCAAATTTATTTACTGACCTGACTGTAAGAGACTAGTTTTTATTGCAACATTCACAGCCAGGTGACATGCATAAAAGAAGAGCATGTGTCAGCACTTCCCCTCCAGATGTTTTCTGTCCCTGCTCACCTCTTGCCTGGCTCCCTGCCTATCTCCTCGCTCCCTCCCACCTGAGATAGTCTCTCCGTGGCTTTCTCCCCCTTCTGCTGCATCTTCTAGTCCATCCCTTTTCCATCTGAACAAACATAGGTAATTTCCATTCTGCAAACTGTCAGAATATCTGCTGATTCCTCTACTTGTCTAGAGCGACTCAGCCAGGAAATTGGTCTTGGATGCACCCAAATAGCTCTGAAGAAAGGCTATAAATCACGGCACTGCTTTCTCAGACACAGAGCACACAGCACTGAGGCCTCATGGAATGAGCCTGTTCTCACCTCAGCATGAGGGTTTAAGAAACCTGGATTATAGTTTGGATAACTGGGTACGTGCCTGAAAATTCCACTTTTGCATGAAGTGGAATTTTCTGGTGGATCTTTTCTTTCATAAATATTATACATACCTGCTGCTGCAGAGGAGACTCAGGTCATCTAAGAACTAGTACATGACTAGCAATTGTCAAATTTGTGTGATTATCCGGGAACCTACACCAATTCAGCAGTTTGATTTTCTTCAAAGCTTGGCAGCAAACACAGACTACTCAAATATTATGTTCCAGGGCCTTCCCCCAGACCTGAGGGATAGAAGACCAGGACCATGACACTGACCAATGGACATCTGAATTGCAACAATCAAGTGTCATTGCTAGATCCACAGGTGGGGATATCATTCTACTCTTACCCTTTCTTTCTCTTCCTTATATATTTTCTTGAATTATATTTTTATGCTTTTATATTGCTATATTTCTACAGATAATAACCAAAATGGCTACATACCTCCTTCCCATTGAAACAAAATTGTTCTAAAATAAACCCTACATAGTTATAGTCATAATTATAGTTATAGTTATGTACATATTTATAAACACCAGTCATTTCACTCTAATCCACTGCAAGGGATCTATTAAGAAGCTGGGTTATCCGCACCTTCAGGGGCAGGTCGTAACATTAACACTGGCTTCAGAGACACAGTTACTCCGAGAAGTGGTGAGGAAGTTTTTTTATGGGGTAACTGCCAGAGTGTTGGACAAAGAACTGATTTATGGTCAAACCTGGAACCTCGGGCAGAAGCTGAGCAGAACATCTATATTGACTGGACTTATATTTTTGATTACAGGAATAGTGATTGTCCACAGTAAGATTCTTGTACACTTTCCTCTTTCCCCTCTCTTTTTTCTCCCTCAGTCTGCTAGGCTAGGATCAGCATCACAGAAAAAGGCCGCATCACTCAGGTCCCGGTCATTGTTTAGAGCCAGGGGGTGCTGTAGGCAACCAGAGGAATGGCTGCCTGCCTCAGAACAGCCAGGTGGGAAGTGAGGCGGAGGGGAACAGGGCGAGCTCTCTGTAGGTGAGGCAAGCACAGCTCCTCCCCTGCCCCTCTGAGCCACTGTCAGCCTCCCGCCCACACCGCAATGGCAGAGGCCGACTGCACAGCCTGCCCCAAAAGGCAGATTGATCTGTGGCCTGCCCAGAAACGGCCGTGACTGACCCACGGCCTGCTGAGAGCCTCTAATGGCGGCAACTGACCCACGGCCTGCTGAGAGCCCCAAAATGGCGGCAACTGACCCACAGCCTGCTGAGAGCCCCAAAATGGCCGTGACTGACCCACGGCCTGCTGAGAGCCCCAAAATGGCCGTGACTGACCCACAGCCTTCTGTGAGCCCTGAAACGGTGGGAACTGACCCACAGCCTGCTGAGAGCCCCAAAATGGCTGGGACTGACCAAGATCTTTACACAAAATGGCCATGACTGACCCACGGCCTGCTGAGAGCCCCAAAATGGCAGCAACTGACCCAGAGACTGCTGAGAGCCCCAGAATGGTGGGAACTGATCCAGGGATGGCTGAGAAACCCAAAATGGCGGCCACTGACCCACAGCCTGCTGAGAGCCCCAAAATGGCGCAAACTGACCCACGGCCTGCTGAGAGCCTAAACCAGGTGGTGACTGACCCACAGCCTGCCCCAAAATGGCGGGAACTGACCCACAGACTGCTGAAAGCCCCAAAATGGCACAAACTGACCCACAGAAAGCCCCAAAATTGCACGAACTGACCCACTGCCTTCCAAGAGCCCCAAAATGATGGCAACTGACCCACAGCCTGCCCTAGAATGGTGGAAATGAACCCACAGCCTGCTGAGAGCCCCAGTATGGCAGGAACTGACCCACGGCCTGCTAAGAGCCCCAAAATGGTGGCAACTGACTCAAAACCTGCTGAGAGCCGCAAAATGGCCGTGACTGACCCACAGACTTCTGTGAGCCCTGAAACGGTGGGAACTGACCCACAGCCTGCTGAGAGCCCCAAAATGGCTGGGACTGACCAAGATCTTTACACAAAATGGCCATGACTGACCCACGGCCTGCTGAGAGCCCCAAAATGGCAGCAACTGACCCAGAGACTGCTGAGAGCCCCAGAATGGTGGGAACTGATCCAGGGATGGCTGAGAAACCCAAAATGGCGGCCACTGACCCACAGCCTGCTGAGAGCCCCAAAATGGCGCAAACTGACCCACGGCCTGCTGAGAGCCTAAACCAGGTGGTGACTGACCCACAGCCTGCCCCAAAATGGCGGGAACTGACCCACAGACTGCTGAAAGCCCCAAAATGGCACAAACTGACCCACAGAAAGCCCCAAAATTGCATGAACTGACCCACTGCCTTCCAAGAGCCCCAAAATGATGGCAACTGACCCACAGCCTGCCCTAGAATGGTGGAAATGAACCCACAGCCTGCTGAGAGCCCCAGTATGGCAGGAACTGACCCACGGCCTGCTAAGAGCCCCAAAATGGTGGCAACTGACTCAAAACCTGCTGAGAGCCCCAAAATGGCCGTGACTGACCCACAGACTGCTGAGAGCCCCAAAATGGCCGTGACTGACCCACAGAAAGCCTCAAAATTGCACAAACTGACTCACAGCCTGCTGAGAGCCCTGAAATGGTGGCAACTGACCCACAGCCTTCTGAGAGCCCCAAAATGACAGCAACTGACCCACAGCCTGCCCCAAAATGGTGGGAATGAACCCACAGACTGCTGAGAGCCCCAAAATGGAGGGAACTGATCCACAGCCTGCTGAAAGCCGCAAAATGGCCATGAACTGACCTATGTCCTTACACAAAATGGCTGTGACTGACCTACAGCCTGCTGAAAGCCCCAAAATGGTGGCAGCTGACCCACAGCATGCTGAGAGCCCCAAAATGGCACAAACTGACCCACAGAAAGCCCCAAAATTGCACGAACTGACCCACTGCCTTCCAAGAGCCCCAAAATGATGGCAACTGACCCACAGCCTGCCCTAGAATGGTGGAAATGAACCCACAGCCTGCTGAGAGCCCCAAAATGGCCATGACCGACCCACAGAAAGCCCCAAAATGGCACAAACGGACTCACGGCCTCCTGAGAGCCCCAGAATGGTGGCAACTGACCCACAGACTGCTGAGAGCCCCCAAATGGCTGTGACTGACCTATGTCCTTACACAAAATGGCTCTGACTGACCTACAGCCTGCTGAGAGCCTCAAAATGGCAGCAACTGACCCACAGCCTTCCGAGAGCCCCAAAATGACAGCAACTCACCCACAGCCTGACCCAAAATGGTAGGAACCGATCCACAGATTGCTGAGAACCCCAAAATGGAGGGAACTGATGCACGGCCTGCTGAGAGTTCCAAAAATGCGGGAACTGACCCACAGACTGCTGTGAGCCCCAAAGTGGCCGTGACTGACCCACAGCATGCTGAGAGCCCCAAAACGACAGAAACTCACCCACAGACTGCTGAGAGCCCCAAAGTGGCAGGAACGGACCCACGGCCTGCTGAGAGCCCTGAAATGGCGCAAATTGACCCACAGCCTGCCCCAAAATGGCGGGAACTGACTCATGGCTTGCTGAGAGCCCCCAAATGGCTGTGACTGATCTATGTCCTTACACAAAATGGCCATGACTGACCCACTTTCAGCCTGCTGAAAGCCCTGAAATGGCGGGAACTGACCCACAGCCTGCTGACAGCCCCAAAATGGCTGGGACTGTTTGGGCCCCACAGTGAACATTAAAGTGCAGCCGTGCCTGGGGGAAGCCCCAGGAGACCAGAGCCGATAAAAGGAAGTGACACATGGGTCCAGAATCTCCACTACCCTGAATTTAATAGCAGCTGAGACCACACTGGATCCTAGCATGATCATTATATACTTTCTCTCTCTTTTCTCTCTTTCTTTCCCTCTTTCTTCTCCTACCTTCTACTTCTCAAAATAACACTGTAAGTCAGACAAAAAAAAATCCAGTCGATACTGTAGTAAGTGCCTTGTTGTGTTTGAGTTAAAGTTGTCCGAGTTTAAGGTTGCTAAGTTAAAGCTTGTGAAGCGCCTTACTTTGCCTGGATGTTGTTTTAAAATTTGCCAAGTAACTTCTTCTACCTTTGCAAGTTTGCAAGTAAAAGTTTATTACTGAAACTCCTGAGAATTTGGTTGTTTCTCTGTACACTGCCCAGAGTAAATCAACTTAGCCCACTTAGCAGGTTAGGGCATAATAATCTTTAATTATGAATTAGTTCTGTATAAAAACAACCAACGAACCAAACCCAGATCCCATGGGAAGGAAGTCTCATCTTTTAAATGGCTTGTGATAAATAACTGCTTTTTATCTCACTCTAGTGTTACCAGGTGCATTATTCCTGGTTCATTTGTGGCATGAGGCACTTAAAAGATGGGTTTGCGGTGTCCTTGTCAGTGCTGGGGGAACAGGTGGACTCGAACCTTGGAGGGCTTTTCCAATCTTAAAACTCTATGATTCCATGACAAAAGAAGCATATTTCCCATGTACTCCTTGGGAACCCACCTTCAGGCTCCTTTGGGCAGGGCTGCCTTCTCCTGAGCACTGACTTTGTGCTTCCAACCAGAGTTCTCCTATACTCCGAAACCTCCCCAAATGGCACTGCAGGAAGAAAAAAAGGCAAATTACTTGCTGCTGGCTCAGAGGAGTCTGTGAAACAGTAAAAGGCACTTCATCCTATCAGCTTTGGGAGAAAAAAAATTAAGTGTTTCGGAAATAAAACAGTTAGAAAACACTGATGCAAAAGAAGTGGTTTTGAGGTGCCACAAAATATTTGGAAAGTTGCTTGTTTCAGTTTGAAAACTCCGGGAAGTGCGACAGAGTCCAACAGATGTGCACATCTGGCAATGCAGTGTGAGCTCTACCTGCTGACACACCTGTGCCAGCTTAGCCCACTTTCAGTGAATAAAAACAGTGGAGAAATGAAGCAGCAGCATCTTAACATGATCAGCCAGGATCATCAGCAAGTTTCACTGGGTCTAAAAAGATGTAGGTAGGTTTTTTTCTTCAAGAACCCAAATTCTCTCACCAGAGAGAAAATCAGACACTCTAATTCCTTCAGGAATAATTTCCCTACCTCATTAATAACCTTAGCAGGCCAATTAATCACCACCCAAGGAAGAACCTTTAAGCACAGTGAGTACTTTCCTCCCTCCCATCACTTACCACAATACTTGGCCTAGATTTAGTTCAATTTCAGCAAAGAAGTGTCTGAAATTTGGAGGTCAAGCACATAAAAGTCTAAGCTAGAAACGAAGTTTTTAATGAGAGCTTTATATTAGGGCCTAAAATCAAAAAGAGACATGAGAACTGCAGTTTTTCCAATACGCTACTAGTATGGAAAATTAGAAAAAAAATTCAGGAATGCTTATTGAAAATCTAAATTTGTTTTTTCTAGATAATAAAATAGTTGGATCAAGTGTTGCTTACAAGACAAGCATCTTGAAAATAAATCTGAGAAAGCACTTCAAAGTCATTACAAGAAAGCACTTAGAAAAGGGTTGAGAGCAATTATCAAAATTTGCATTTTAGAATGGAAAAAAAGAGGAAAAATAGATGAAGTATTTTGAAGCTGCAGTTTACCTTTCTTTACAATAGCAGTTTTCCCTTGCAATTCTAGATAGAGACATGAGTTTCCAGTACAATACAGTTAAAAATCACAATTTTTTCCTCTTACAGACAGAAAATCACCTACTAAATCAGCAGCAAAACTGCAGATTTTCTTAAGGCTCACACATGTACAGAAAGACACAGAAGCGTGTGTGTACATTTGTGTATGTGTTTAGGCACTAGGACATACTTACTAGGCCAGTGTTTTCAAACTTCATTTGCAGCCCAGCCGTGTCCCTCTCAGCAGTAAGAAGCTTTAGCCGCCCTCCCAGGATGTGCTATTAAAAACAGTGACATCTCTTTGCATAAAAACAATGCTGGAATGATCACCCAGCTGAGGGATCCATTTTCCTGAGCACTCAGATGTAGCTAACAAAGAGATTAATTCACCCCAGGTATAACTGCAAGGACTGCAATAAGAGAAAAAAGGCCGAACATGTTTCAAGGTCAAAGCAGATTTTTTCAGAACTTTACAAAACAGCTTTTCCCCATCACCTGGGGTTTTTCTCACGTGAAAATATTACATCCACTGTCTTTTTTATTCTTTTTATTTTTTTGTTTTTGTTTGTTTGTTTGTTTGGGGTTTTGTTCGTTTTGGGGTTTTGTGGGGTTTTTTGGATTTTTGTCTGTTTGTTTGTTTGCTTCCCCCCCACGCCCCCCACCCTAAAAAAAAAAACAAACCACACCTGCAAAATGCAGCAGTTTTAGCAGTTAACTTTCCTGGGATCAGGGACAGAACTGACTATTTTCTGGGCATATCAAACATTCTCCAACTNGGTTTTGTGGGGTTTTTTGGATTTTTGTCTGTTTGTTTGTTTCTTCCCCCCCCCGCCCCCCCCCCTAAAAAAAAAAACAAACCACACCTGCAAAATGCAGCAGTTTTAGCAGTTAACTTTCCTGGGATCAGGGACAGAACTGACTATTTTCTGGGCATATCAAACTGCTTCTCAGTTTGGAGCAGTGGAAATGCTCTAATGTTACTGAGGTACACAACAAGTGGGTCCTCATTTCTCTTAATCATAAAAATCTCTTGTGAGTAAAAAGTAAAAAGTGCTAGTCCTGAGAAAGAAGCAGGGGAGTGACAGAGGTGGCCATGCAGTCATTTGCAATATTATTCCAGAACTACTCTCTTAAATCCAGGCATCTCACCTATTTCTTTTTTTTTAAATTTTCATTTTTCAGATTCCCTTCTTCTTGTCATTTGCCTCACTGCCAGGAGGAGAGTCCACACACTGGCACACGGTTGTTCATCCTGGTTCCTGCCATGTCAGCTATCCCTCCATGGACTAATGTCCCAGCATGATTCAGGAAACCTCTCCTAACAAGACACCTTTGATACAACTCCATCATTCCTCAATAAAACGCACTTTTGTTTTTAAACCAGGGCTCACATTTGCAGAGCACAGGATCTGTCAATAAAATGGGGTGATAAAACAATCAATATCATTCTGTCCCAAAGGAAACGGCGAGGAGGAGGAAAATAAAATTAAGGGCAGCTTTCCTTTGAGTGCTTATATGATACTTGAAATCTTTCAGAGTTGGCCAGGGATCTCCCCCTGCTCCCACTGCTTCTCAGCAGTGTCCCTGATTTTCCTTCTCCTTCAGCTTTACATAATCCAAATATGAATTCCATGCCCACACTATCAAATAATCGCATATGAAAGGGTGAGAAAGAGCATTTAATGTACAAAAAAACGTCTCCGGAGGGATATTTGATTTTGCTATTGTTTGAATTCACATGAGGCAGCTCAGGAAAGTCAGCCTCCAACCCATCTTGCTGCATCTGGCAGGAGTCTGTCTGCCTTTCTAGGGAAAGAAATCAGTACAACTGTTTGCTAACCTGATGCTTTTAATGTGGAATTTACCAAAAAGTGAGGGGTTTTTTACGGATTTGAGAGAAGATAAATGCTTTTGGGAATTTATTCACCTAGCAAGTGTGAGACAAATACAGAAAACACCAAAATACTATGGAATTTTCGGTGAAAAGAAGCAGCTACACACAGAGAATACGAGGCCTTCCCCCATATCTACCATGTTTGCATGCATGAAAACTCCCAACAGCAGAAAGCTGGAGTATGGAAGCTTAGCCAAATCTTACCTCTGTCTACCTGAAAACCTAGTGTGCTGGGGTTTGGGATAACCCTCATTAATAGGGGGATGGGGCCATCAATGGAAACTAATCCATAATGCCTGTCTCTACCTTTACATGATGCTGTATCCAGATTTCTAAAGCAATTTCACTCTTTGGAAGTCAAAAGGATCCATGCAAAAAATTTAATACTCCAAAGAAGAGAAAAAATTGGCGCTGTGCTTTTTCAAGTTGCCAAGTTAAAGGAATGTTATTGAGGACTCTCTTATATAAATGTTCCTCGACCTCTGAATGAACCAACAGGTCTTAAAAACTGCATTAGCCAAAGCAAATTCCCACAGCAAATGAAACATTTAGCCGAGAGTGCATTGGATTTTTCTACAAGCAGCACGAAGAAAACTCCAAATGGCAAGTTAGTGTTTCCTGTTTGGGTCTAAAAGAGCCCCATAAACTTGTGATGAGCAGCTGCCAGCATCTAGACAGTAAAACTATACCACAGTGATTCCTCCTGGAAGATGGAGCTTAAACTGATGGGAGCAGTTTAAGGCAAGAATGGAATGCTTGAAGTCCAGATTACTGCTAAACAATCTATTGCTCCTCAAGGAAGGCAGAGAGCATTAAGAAAGCCATCCTAGAACCCCAGTCAGGATCTCATTCCAACTTCATCTCCTACAGCATATCCAAGAGCCTCATGCAGTCCATAAACCTCTAAACATCCATTAGCCCATGCACTGAGGCACAGCTGCCAGGAATGAAACTGTCTGTGGCCATTTAACAGTGCACTGTGACACAGATACACAGGCATGAGGAAAACTGCTCTGACACATTCAATTCTGCAATTTAAATACTCAGCTCTGCAAAACAAGGAGCTTTTAGCAGTTTTTGGCAAATAAAAGTACATCCTTAGGTCACATATCCTGTTTATATGTGGATACAGATATATGTGTACTCTATTAAATAAGAATAGTGTAATTCAATGAAAACCAACCTGTACCTCGTTATTAAAGAAGAATTTTGCAATCATCCAGATGCACTGATCCGGGATGATCGTTGTAGGTCTCAGGAGGTGAATTCCTGCCACATGTAACATTAATGAGGTTCCCTGAGTAAATTCCTTAGAGCAAAAATGTCTTCTGCACTCAAGAAAACAGCTCTTAGGAGTCAGGTCCTGTTGTTTCCAGGGTTCAGTGAACTCCTATGACATGCAATAGAAAAACCTGCCTTATGGCTGTCCTTGGGGTGTGAAGGAGCACAAAACCCATAAATAAAACCTGCATTTCAAAATTCCTTAATCAGTTTTGTTTATACCTCCCTACACAAAGCTTTTATAGCATGAGAATCAAGCCTTTGGGGTGGTATATCCTTGGGTTTACAAAGATCTTCAGCATTCCAACATCCAATTTTAGTAATAAAAGGCAACAGAGGCTGCAAGCTTGGAATAGCAATTAAGCTTGTTCGCAAAACAAAGCAAAAAGTCTTCATAAAATAAGCTGTGGGGGTTAAATCAGTGATAAACTTCAGACAGAGCTCACACAGTTAACCTCTCAGAGCTTTTCTTTTGCAATTTGAAGGATATTCTAAACTTGAAGAGACCTATGATGAAGAGCAGTTTATTTGCTCAGCTTCCTTCCATAAACCAGAAATATTTAGATGGAAACAGCCAGAAAGGATCGTACCACGCATGCTGGAATGCTTAGCCATAACCCGTACATTATGGAGAGAAACAAGTGTTTGTTGCTAAATCATTTCAGTACTTTTGGCAGTCGTTTTACAGATAAAGCAGGAGACGTTCCTTTTCCACGTATGCTTCCAAATCATGGCATAAGCAAAGGGATAAAAAAAGAAACAATCTTTGTATCATTCTACTAACAGGAGGAAGAAAATGGAGAAAAGGGAGAAAAGAAGAATGAAATCTTTATTCCACTGAAATCGGTCACAGAATTCCTGCTGGCAGCAGCAGGTTTGAGACTTCAAAGACTCTCTGAAAGGATAAATTTAGATGGATTCAGTCAAATGAAGCATAAAAATCAACACACTGGGCCAAAATTTGGAAAAATGTTGGCCCATAACAAGTCCCAGTGATGCTCATCCAAAGAGTAGTGAGGATAGACAGAAACCAACCCAAATCCAGGGATGCTGACAGCACAGGAACATGACTGCTCCTTTGCTCAGCCCTGAACCACAAATCCGTGTTTTGCATTATTTAACAGCGTTAGAACATCCTCTCACCTCCCATAACCTGGGGGAGAAATACTATAAAAGGCTAAAGCACCAAACAGATTTCATTTGGCCAGAATAATGGAGTTAGTTTTCCCTATATTCAGTATTTCCCTATCTTTAGGATTTTTAGAACCTGTTTAGTAGTCGAGGCCTCACTTCTGCAGTTCAGCACCTCCCAGATTTCAGTCTGATTTTCCACCAACATCTTCAATCCAAATTTCGCGTTGCCACAAGAGCAAACAGCTTGTGACAGCAAATAACATGATCTAGACTCACACCCGAGCCAGACTATTCTTATTTTGGATCCAATCCTTGGGGAGCTGGCAGCACTGGAAATGCAAACACGCCGAAGCTCCAAGCTCTTGCGGTCTGTCAGCTACACTCTGCTCCAGTTTGACATGCTCATGTCAACATCACCATGCTGCAGCAAGGAGAGACACTGGGAAATAACTAAAACATAGCACTGGGAACTGGAGTTACCTGCAGAACCAGCTGTCAATGTACAGGTATGCTGCAATAAAGCAGTTTAAAGCATCACTGCTCCTATTTTGTCCCAACTTCTACAATTAGTTCACTCTAAACAATCTGCATCTGAAGGGGAAAAGGACACGATATATTTTTTAAAAATTGCTGTCATATGCATAGTCAGTCTCTGGGGACTTATTGCTGAAATCATGACTCTAAATATCTCCAAACAAAGCTTATCTCTTGGCCTTCCAGCAAGAGCATTTAAAGTGGAAAAATGCAGGACTAGCAAAACTTTTATTAGCAAATTAATCTGAGCTTGTTTACTTTGTAAAATACAACAGAATTATTAGTTGCACTCTGGAGCAAGCACTTAGGCAGTAATGAAATAAAAATCATGAACTGCACAGCGATTACAGAGGAAAATCAGGGACTCTTGGCAAATGGCCCCACTTGGGAATCAATGGACCCACTTCCAGTCCCTCCCCATGTCCCTTCTGACAAAGCTGCACCTTCTCCACTTACAAAAGTTAATAAGGACCTAGTGCTCAACTGTAACTCTGGCAATGCATTAAAGAAATTCCTAAAAATAAGAAACAGAAATATTTCCAAACAGCTGAGTGAGTATCAAGTACCTCTTTACAGACCCTTCAAAAAAAAATCTTGTTTCATTACGTGGCCAGTTGGACTTTAATAAAATGCACAAAGAACCTGGGTTCTAAACTAAATCTAAACTAAAATTCCTTTAGTTGTACCCACAAGGTTTAGGCTACGTTGCTATGAAAACTCCAAAAAGTTCCTCTCTGCCAACTTTCAATTTCCAACTCTTCCTCAAAGCAGAAATAACGTGCCTAGAGTACTGCCACTATTTATATTTTACTAGATACATTTCCAAGCAACTGATTTCCCCCAGTAAAAGATTTTATCATTTATTTTCTAGACAGAAAGGTCTCAAGGTCAGGAATTCGTCCAGAAGAACGTGTTCTCTGCCTGTAGCAGCTCCCCCTAAGGTATGCTTGATAAACCTCTGTCAGCAGGACAGAGGTCAGTTTTCTGTTCAAACTCAGGTGCTGAAAGAAAATCATTGGACTTGAGTGTTCTGGTACCTCCACTAGACCTCCCAAATCAAATCCAGCCTTTCGAAACTTCCAGGAAATCCATATTTTAAATGCTACCCTGTCAGAAAAAGTTCGCAGTTCACCATTTTCCTAAACATGTTCCCAAAGTGAGAAACACACACAAGGACAAAGGGGAATCCATCACATCCCTCGAACAGGAAGAAGGAGTAAAGCCAGGCAGATGATCTCCCCTGCTCAAGTTTAAGTACTTCAAAACTTACCATGTCTCTGCCTGAAGATTCCTGGCCCATCTCAGGTCATCTTAAAACACAAGAGTGGAAAAGCACTTCTTGGATTGCTTTACTTGGCTGCAAGAGCACCTTTTAACTACAATCCAAAGACCTTCTTGCCCTCTTGCACTTCCAAGGATCCATCATTTACCACAGGTTTGCATTCTACCCTCTCTGGAACAACTGCACACCACTGACCAACAGTTCCCCAGAAAAGTCAACATAAACACAATCAGGCGCAAACTCCTGAATCTGAAAGGACCTTTCCTCAGGAATGGATGATGCTGAAGGCTGGCATTTGTTTCCAATTAACATTCTTCCCGTTACAGCGCCTGTGGTAGCCATCGACATTCCAAGTGGCTTTTCAACCTCTCTGTCCCCTCCATTTCACACATTTGAGCCTTGGACTCGTAAAGCCAAAATCAAGCTTGTGACAGCATCCCAAGTTCTCAGCTGTTCTCAGCAACAAGTACCAAAACTATCTTTTTACTGCTCAAGTGCGGATACACGAGTGTGATTTCCCTGCAGGAAGGCAGGGTACTTGGCACAGAGAAATGTTTTCCCTACCTCTCTTCAGGCCTGAAAAGGCCAGGTAATATTAAGCCTCAGAGAATACAGCACAATACCCCTTATTTTCATGAGGGATTTGAGTCCCAGGGATTCTGGGAGCTGGAAGATTTCATCCAGAAGCCCAGTCCCTACAAATAAGGCAGTAGTGGTCTCTCCCGCTTTCAGACAGAAGCAGGGGATTATATTAAGTAAAACAGGCTAAAAAGAGTTATTTACCATTACTCCAATTGCAAAGTTAATTAAAGCAATGGAATTATGAACAGGTACCTCAACAAATGAGTCCACAAAGCTCAACTCCTTAAATAAAGGAACATAAGGATATGTGCACTCACCTTAATGATGAACCTAATTTACACAGGCTTCTTTAAACATCCCTACCCAAACCCAAAGCCCGTAACACCACAGTTGTGTGCAGCAAAAATGGATCAAAATCATCAACGTGCCAGTGATGTAAAGCACCAATCTCTTATTCTGAATTTTTTTGTGATCCCTGAAACTTAGAAAATAGAGCAAAACATCTCACTCAGAAAAGCAGCAGCTGTTGTTGCTTTTAGCACTACACCGAGCTTCAAAGGAATGAAGAATATCTTATTTACCATTAGAAATCAGTCAGATTAATTAAATACAGGTAGGTTAATAATATCAAGTGAAAAAAGGAGTCCTGCTGCCAGCTGGCCACATGGCTGCACAAATGGAGGGCTTTGCAAAGACAACCAGGGATTGTTCCGACACCTGCCCGCTTCCCTTTGGCATCCTCAGCCACAAAGAGGGAGCAGCAAGCGAGTTCTTTCCATTATTTTCAAGCTCAGCAGTGTTGAATACTGGGTTACTTCAAAGGGGCATGGCAGCGAGGTGGAAAAGAAGTGTACACTGTGAAGGACAGCCTGATTAAGTTCTGAAACGGCATCAAGATGAAAGACAGAGAAGAAAAATATTTTAGTCCAATGCTTGCCTGCCTGTCCCACATTTTAGAACCTGGCAGCCCTTCAGCTGACAGGAGCTGGAGCACCCCCGTGTGTACAGCAGCGCACTCAACAGAACTTCAACACTTTTTTTTTTTTCCAGAAATCATGGAACTGTGCCAAAAATTACACTTAGCCCTTGAAAAAAATTCTTGCACTTCAAGGAATCCACCCTAGTAACTGAGCTTTGGATGAAGAGTTTGGATTCCCCACTAAAACAACCCCAAAGAACAACCAGGTGGACTGGCAAGGGGTCAAATTCTCTGGCAGACAGCAGCATCCCCTCCAGCACCCTGTAAAACATGTTGGATCATACTGACATCTCATTCCTGAATGGGACAGGGGCCAGCTCACCTCACCTACAGTATTTCAGGCTAATAATCAGATGGAAGTTAGGAAGGAAACTGCCTTCCTTTCTAAAACTGCAGTTCTTTTCTTACTAATGGGTTCTAGTCATTTACTTACAATTTCTTTGTTTTCAGCAAAGCCAGAACAGGAAGCAAACAGGAGAGGCAGAGACACAGTTAAGCCAAACAGAGCCATAGATCACATTACTTAAAGTGTCGTTCACAAAGAATATTGTACAGGCTTTTTTAAAACACTTCAGTCGGGTTTCTCAGAGAACACTGCAACAGGTTTTTTTTTGATTTCTTCTCCAGAAGCCTCCCTTGGCCCTTCCACAGTCAACAAGGATTCATTCGACCTGACACACATCATTGTATGAATCTTTGCTCCATCTTCGTCTCATCAACATGTACTGAAAACAAAATAATTACATCACCATAGGAAGGCAAACAGCAAAGCTCCAATCCTCTTTCCTAGAAATAGCATCAAACACTGAGACAAGGATTTTAGGCCAGACAATGTTTTTGAACAGAGTCATTACTATGGCTGAGAACAGAGGTAAGCTTCTGGGTAAGCAATGTTTTTCTCCGGGGCACAACCACCAAAGATAAGAAGCATCGCAGCCCCATTCTTGAAGTTTACACTGCATCTTCAAGACAGAGAATGAAACACGTATCATCCAGCCAGGATATTTCAGCACTTTTGAGTTCTGCCAGAACAGAACCCATTCAGGGAACTTGTACTTGTCTGATTTCAGTTCCTTAAGTTTAGTCTCCCTCCTAAGTACACACAGTGTTCCCACAACCCTCTTCCAGACCTAAAATAATGCTGTAAGAAATCCACCACCAAATACACTCACTGGACGAACCTTATTCTCTTTTAACTCCCACTGGCAGGTCTTGGGTGTAATTTGATAAGGTAAAAAGGGTGTAAAATAAACATAAATAAATGGAGAACTGCAAATATTACAATCCCCTGCACTGAACATCTGGGGTCCTGACAGAGCTGTGAGACATTTTTTTCAGTTTCACAGCCCTCTTTAGGCTTCCAAAGAAATCTCATGTTATTTTTCTACTACACAGAAGACATAGCTGCTGTCAGCCTGCCCTGTTCCCAGGCTGGGAACGTGAGACCCTCAGGGGAGACTGCTGAGGAAGGAGAGGTGACTTTCCTCAGCATTGCATGGAGCACCAGCTCCCCCTACCACCAGCTTCCCAGACAAAAATTCACTCTCTTTTGCAGTCTTTTTCCAACACCTTTGGCTGAGGCAAAATGACAATAGGACATTCAGAGAAATCCATAAGACCCTTTAAAAATCTAGAACATTATCCTGCATTACCTGTAATGCAGACCTGGAAAGGGCTTTCTCACATACATTCTGATCTCCTTACCTGTGGATTTTGAATTGTTAGACACCATTAGATGAGATGCTTTTGGCTGCATCACCTTCAGTTTCACACCTGTTTTGGGGAGGTTTTTTTGGTATAAGAATATCCTGGCAGCATCCGGATATAACTCTATCACTGATGTTCTGAGATTCCTAACAGTGAAAACAGTGAAAGACATCAGTGAAACATCCCCACAGGTAAAGTGAAGTGTTATTAGTACAATGACATCTGCACTTTTTCTTCTGAACTGCTGATTTTAGTCAGAAAGTGTATCTCAGCCCTATCTGTAAAGTTCCACTAGGCTATCACAACAATTCAAATAAATGCTTCCAAGTCTGCATTAAAAATTCTGCCTCTGATTTTTGTTAGTCTACATCACAGTAGTAGCTTGGAATCTTTTTAAAAGTTAAAGTAAACAATTAATTCCTGATAATATTAACAAAAAACCCCCGAACTTCTTTACCTTCAGGACTTACAGTAAAAAAGAGGGACCATATATGAGTCACAGTTTTATTTAACACTCACCTGCCCAATTCCTTAGGATAATTCAGGAGACAAACCTGGATTTCTGGACTATTGCAACTGCAAAATGACCATACTTGAAACAAAGCTATGCAGTAAAGACACATTTTTGCTGACCAATCCTTCTTTATGGCCAGCCAGTGTTTTATTTGGAAAATAAATATACAGCAAATAAGTACATCTCACTAAAACAGCACTACTTCATTCCTGAGACAGCTCTTCCCGCAGTTCAGTGTCATTTCTTGAAGCTGTATTTAGTAGCCAAGGCAGCCACAATGTCCCTGTAAGGAGTATCCGAGTCGGATTTGGTCCTTGGAATGCAGCACAGCCGGCGGAAGGTGGGAGAGCGCAGCAGGAGGTTGTGGGAGAGTCCCACGAGGCTCGAGGACAGCCAGTACAGCGCCATGGACTGCAACAAGACAAGCACAGGTCAGCTTCCTGGAGGAAAGGAAAACGCCAGGTTTAGGCAACTCCTCCCGAACCACAGCTGTGGGGCACTCCCAGGTACGGATAAAAGTAACTCACCTAAAACACTCCTCCTCTCATTTCCAATAATGGCTCCCACGTGAAATGTAACTGTCTGTCTCTGAACTCTTCTGGGGAAAAGTGTCATCTACACTGAGGCTTGACAGGTCTTAAATTAATTCATATTAAACTTGCTTAAACTTCTGTATTTGAAACTATAATTGAATGAGCCAAACAACCACACACTTTGTTTTTGCTAAGAATACTCTGCAGTATAAAACCTGGTAAAAATGAGAAGTGTTTGAAGAAAGATGTGGAAAATTTCCTAATTTAAGAACTACACTGGTTTCCAGTTAACAAACATGTGTCTATGTGTCTTTACATAAGGTTTTCCTCTCCTTTTTCAGACTACATGAAGGACATTAAGTCCTTTCAAGTTTGCAAAGTCTTCCCTCTTGAACAAGAATATTCCAAAGGCATCAAGATTTAAACATACATATAGACAAAACATCTGATTTGTTTTCAAGCACACAGCAGCAGAAATATGAAACACATGAGGCATTCGGGCTGCCCTTGAAGCACCGGAACAGAGCAGTCACAGGTGACGTCTCAGAGGTCACCTCGGTACTTACGGAGGGCACCGAGGCAGCAATAGGGATCATCACCACGGACACCACGCGGAAGAAGTTCGTAACAAGCTTCTGGAACCGGGAAACTTGCATGTTTTTTTGGGAAGCAAAGATCTGAAAGAGGAGAACAGGTATAAACAAGCTCTTTTTGAGATGACCAGACTGAGGATTAACACCCAGAAAGCTCATTAGAGCAGCATTCTAAAAGAAACTTTAGTCAAGACTAAATATTACTGAAGCTCAAGTAGATCTGAGACATGTGACATCGGACTGTGAGGTCTCTGAACAAGACACCTACACATTAAAATACACAGAGCAAACATATTATTTTTCACTTCTGCCCAGTGTATTTAAAGCAGTGATAATCTGCAGCCACCTTTATGTGTTAGCCCTCTGCAGTCACCACTGTTGGTTTATTCCACCAACGTACCTCTACCACCAGCAAATTCACCAGCCCCAAGGAAACGGGCAAAATCCACGTGGAATCAGGTGCCGTGAGGTCTGTAAACCACAGTGCTCCTCCTGATGAAAACTGTTCTTGTACTATAGGAAACATTTCAAGAAAATACAGAATTCAGTATAATTTGCTGTCTCAAGTGAGCCAGAACTGTACCATGTGTTAAATCATACACCCAAGTTTCTAGGTATGTTTTATCCACATGAGAAATATGATTAAAGCAGAAATCCTTGGTTTAACACTCTGCTACCAATATAAGTACGAAAAGTGGGAGATACAAGCTAAGACCCAGCTTAGCTCATGACAGCCACTGACAGGTAAATCTGTGATAAAAACTACTTTGATCTCAAATATTTTACAAGTCAATGAGGAAAATAAGAATGCAGTAACCTACAGTGTTTATTTCCTGATTTTGAAAATATTGTGTTTTTCTTAATAACTCTGTAACTAGCTACATTCTTGCTTAAAAGAACAAACTATAAACTCTTGTCTAAAAAAATCAGTATATAATTTTTTTAAATTTAAAAAACCCTCACACATTCGCCTTGTCTACAGTATTTCACATGAAAGAAAAAAATACAGGCCAATAGTGAGTATGCTGTGGCATGTGTAGTACTACTTGTTAAATAGGATTACCAGACTACATTAAGTTTAAAACTCATTTCAAACGATATTGTTATGTATTATTTACATTAATTAATTAGATTAAGTTCAAACTATATTATGTTTAAAACCTTAGTAGCTGACTGGTTTTGTATCAGCTTGTACATCAAGCTCAGGACATTGTGTTCTTTACCCAACAAGGTGTCAGTGGAAGCAGTAAGCGAATAAAAAGCAACAGTGAGAGAAGACAGGTGTCCAAACGCAGCACCTGCAGAGCCCAGGGCGCCGACGCTGCAGTTGCGCAGAGCCAGGGACACGCACACCCACATGGGGATCTGCACCCACAGCAGCAGGGTGGCTTTGAAGGGGTGGCAGTTGTCGCGGACGTACAGCTCCGTAACAATCCTCCGCATGTTCTTCGTGAAGTGGAACCTTTCGGAAAGAAAAACAAAAGTTCAGAGCTTTGGAATGCGCAATGTCTGAAAGGGAATAGAATAAATAAATCGTATGAGGGGAAAGAAAACCTAAGCTTTGGGCAATGGCAGAATCTTGCTGTAAGAGCGTTGTTTGTGGGATCTTCCTTCCTGCCAAGCCTCATTCCGGAACGGATTCAGGAGGTGTGTACAATCCCCCTCATACCTGGCCACCTTTTCAGACCACCCCAGCTGCTTTCCACGCACTGAAACTTCATAGCGAAGGCGCTTGGCGAGTTCCTTAATCTCAGGCTGCAGGTTTTCCAGCTAGCTAAAGAAAAGGAGAACTGTTTGGGCACAGTGGCAGATGGCAATTGCTTGCTCTCCTCACCTCTGTTATTAGTTATCCCTGGTAATTCAATACCTGAACAAGTATTACACTTATTAATTACCACTGTAAAATTTAATATCCATGCAGGAATTAAACAGACACATTGCCACTGTATCATTTAATACCTCTACAGGTATTACACATATTAATTACCCTTGTATGATTTAATGCCAGCACAGGTATCAAACATATTAATTATCACTATAATTTAATACCTGTACAGGTATTAAACGACTGTGAGGGACGAGGCATCTCCTCAATGTCTTATTCAACATCAATGAACACCTTTTATCTTTAAACAGAATAACCACGTGAAGGTAACAGCGACAAGTGTAACAGTGACAAGTAATTACAGTAACAATCAGAGATACTCCCTTACTACTGCATGAAATGAAGACAGAATTTTACTCTTTTTAGATTTTATACTTTTTTAAGAAGAAAATGAGTTCTATCACAGCTGAAATCAGGGCAATTCTTAACAAGTGTCTTTTTGCCTGCATTCAGGAGTTGTGATCAGCTACTCCACTTAAAAAGACCCACCTTTAATGCCACCTCAATGATTAAAAAAAAATGACAATAATAAAAATTAATAACAGGCAAATATATATAATAATAACATACAACTATATCTAGGAGAAAATGTGTATGATAGAATGTATCATTTACTATATACTATATGTAATATACAAATACATTTTGTTACACGTGACAGAAATCTATAAATANCGCCGCGGCCGCCATGGCGGCTGAGGGCACGGGAAGGGCAGCGAGGGCAGGGGAGCGCCTCACTCCGTTCCCTGCGTTTCATTGTAACCAGACTCGTGCGGGGCGGGAATGGAGCTTAGACTGGTCCCAACGCCCTCCTGCCATGGGCAGGGACACCTCCCGCCACACCACAGAACACGCCGAGTTGGAAGGGAACCACGAGGACCAGGGAGTCCAACACCTGGCCCTGCACAGGACATCCCCANTCTTTAAACAGAATAACCACGTGAAGGTAACAGCGACAAGTGTAACAGTGACAAGTAATTACAGTAACAATCAGAGATACTCCCTTACTACTGCATGAAATGAAGACAGAATTTTACTCTTTTTAGATTTTATACTTTTTTAAGAAGAAAATGAGTTCTATCACAGCTGAAATCAGGGCAATTCTTAACAAGTGTCTTTTTGCCTGCATTCAGGAGTTGTGATCAGCTACTCCACTTAAAAAGACCCACCTTTAATGCCACCTCAATGATTAAAAAAAAGTGACAATAATAAAAATTAATAACAGGCAAATATATATAATAATAACATACAACTATATCTAGGAGAAAATGTGTATGATAGAATGTATCATTTACTATATACTATATGTAATATACAAATACATTTTGTTACACGTGACAGAAATCTATAAATAATAATAATATAGAGAGAAATGAAATAAAGAGTAATAAAATGAAGTCCATCAGGACACAACTTGGCAGTGAACAAAGTCACTACCCGAAACATAAGAGACCTCATTATGCGAGAGCGCAATAGACGCTCACTTTTGCAACCAAAAAATGCACAAAATTTAACGAAATTCTTTTAAAAAACCCCAAACGCCCCTAAAGCCGCTGCAATAAAAGAACTGTGATGTTTATTCCGCGGCCCCCTCAGCCCCTCCNAGGATCACACCACGGGCCCGGGAACGTTGTCCGAACCCTGCGTGAAGGTTCAAGGTCTTATCCAAACTGCCTTTGAGCCCTTTGAGCCCCAGGGTTGGGGCAGTGTCTCACCCCTTTTCCAGTAAATATTTATTCCCAATATCTAGCCTGTTTCCCCTTTTTCCATTTGTACCCATTACTTCTTGTCCTCTGACTACAGTTCTGACAAGGAGAAGTCTTGGGCTTACTTGTTGGCCACTTCAGATACTGGAAGGTTGCCATGAGGAATCTACACAACCTTCTCTTCTCCAGGCTGAACAGCCCCAGCTCTCACAGCCTGACAATTATATTCACGAGCAATTAATCATTAACAAGCAATTCATCATTCCACATTAGCAGTGTTCTCCTGCCCAGCCAGGTTCTGAACTGTGTCTCCTTACCCCTTCTGTGGCAAGGAGAGGTCAAAATACCCCTTAGACCATACACACTCTGCACCGTGTTCTCTTCGTCTCCATGTCTGTCCTAACCCTGGTTCTGTTCCCTTTTCCCAAATAAAGAGCACCTGCCAGCTCCCAAAAGAGTACGTTCCTTGGTTTATTGGACAAATAAAAAGCATTACATTGTGGAAAAATTAAGAAAAAAAAGGATCTGAGAACAAAAATGGTCCAATTTCCCCCACCCAGGATCTCCCGTGCCCAGCCCACTGGCACAGTGGTGGCATCAAGCCTGTGCCGCCCCAGGCATGGATTGAAGTGTCAGGTGAACAAAGTACTCTGGAACTCATGGCTGTAATAAATACTCAGTGGGATTAATAATTAATAACCCTAAAAAGCACTAAAGCCTGAAGCAAATGACTGTAGCACAGGGGAAGGACACTAATCCACACCATGGTAAGGTGTGAGAGATGGAGTTTCAATCCTTTTTCTGAGCAGTTCCTCACTTTGGAATTCATTTTGCTACCACCAGATCTTTACAGGATGTATTTCAGGTGATCAGGCAGCTGGAAAAAGGAGCTTGCCTTTATTCAGAGCAGCACCTAAGGGCAGGTATGGACTTGGGTATGCAAAAGGCTTGTGGACACCTCAAATGTCACAGCAGTTAAAAGGCAGTAGTTTCTGTGGGCAGCTGAGGTGTTTTCCTGGTTTTCAAAGGAGGAACCACAATAAAAGCAAATAATACTTCTTAAATCCGAGTTGTAGATCTCCTTTAAATGCTCTGTAAGGGAACTGTACAGGGATCCTGACTTAATCTGTGTCAAAGCTCACCCAGCCTGGCCTCACAGGACCCACCTCCCCTCATCTCCTGCTACTGCTGTCCACAGGTGACAGCTCCTGACAATGTATAAGGGAATTCCCTCTTGGACTTCTCCAAATAAACCTTCACGGGGCTTATTCTGGAACAGACCTGCATTTTGGAGCCTTCAGCAAGGAAGTTCTCCTCAACTGTCAAATAGAGAATGTATGTATTCCCAAAAACATCCAACACACATCTGGAAAACGCCCTCTGATAATGCCTGGGGTGTTTTTCTTTTTATAACTTACTTAAATTACACAAGTAGAAAAGTTATGCTTATTAATAGTTTAATGTATGAAGGAAACATCCAGATTTCTGAATATGAAGGTACATATCTCACATTAATTTAAGTCTACATAAAGTAGAGCCTCTATAACTGACATATTGAAATTTACTTTCTGCTTAGCCATTTGTTATGTAAACAATTGTACATTTATTTGCCATTCTAAAACTTCAGGATCAAGTTTACATAATTTTGCTAAATTTCTGTGTTTGCTCAGAAGCAGTTTACAGTACTAAAACCAACCAGCCAAAGAACAGCTTCAACAGAAAGTTATGTCAAAAAAAAAAAAAAAAACCAAAAAAAAAGAGTAGGAAAGGAAAGAAGAAAGTCTAACTAAGTTGAAACATATGATGGTGGGGAATGGGCGGTCACAATGTTCACAGAAAAAGGTCAGTTAGTAAGTTCTTCTGCAAAAAGCCTACACACTTCAGTCAAGCACATCAGTAGAATGATCTGGGAGCACATAAACTGTTTCTGCCAATTGTGGTTTCCTCTGCAAAAAAAGGTATCTCAAGACCAGCACGTTGATCCCACTCAGCCCAGCTGGTTCATATGCACACTGTTCATGTGAGGTGTCCAAGTTCCAGTCCACACCTGCAAGAGAAACCTGCATTAACACCGTGCTTTGGGCTGCTCCAAGCAGGGCACAGCTCACAGGAACACTGCAGGGCTCACGGTTTTTCCTGTCCAGGATAGTTAATGGGGCTCTGTGTGTGCAGCAAATGATTTGCAAGCCCAGTTCCCGAATCCTTCAGCTCCCAGAGCAAGAGACTTGCTCTCCTCTTGACCTTAAGTTCAGACAAACAAGAACTTGATTTCTGCTGCCTTATTTTCCCCTAACACCTTCAGCTCTGGGGAATCCCAGGTCTAACCAAGTAAAGCTTCTTTGGGGGACAAAGTTTCCTCATTAAACCAGAAATCACCTCGAAGAGATCAGAAAACACATCAGAGCAATACCTGAACTGTGGCCAAACCCCCTCTCCCACACACCTATGACCTGCGTGAACTGGGAGCTGCTCCCCACAGCTTGGATCATTCCCCAGCAAATTAAGCCCAGAAACATCTTTATTTAGTAACAGTGTAACAGAGATCACTGTCTAATTAAAAATAATCACAGGACATAATCTAACCAGAGCTACTGATGTTCCATTATAGTATTAGTTCCTGAGTACGAACAAGAGCTTTAGGGGGATTAATCCCTCTGCCTAAATTATATTTAGTGGACAAGCCAGGCAACATCAGAGCAGCAAAGAGCTACTTACTCCCTTCCTAAAGAGCCGCTTTACGCCCTTCCTCCGTGCGCTCCTAACACAGTCAGGACATCCTAAACTACAGAGCCCAGCAGCAGTCCTGTTGCTGTGCTCCCTTCTTGGGAAGGGAAAGCTTAACTAAGAGCACATAAATTGGCTTTTCCTATGAAATTCTGCCCCAAGGTTTCTTCTCCCAAATGCACAACTGCACAGAGAGGAATCATGGTATATTTTGAGTAAAATACACAGTGCAAAAAAACGGAACAATTACCGTCTGAGGCCCGTTGTTTTCTGTGGAATTTGAAACCATCTTTATCAGTGAGTTCCAAGATGGGTCAGCAGCATGAGGCCCATTAAAGATGGGGCCTCCAGTACCATCTGTGATGGGGGCTACGGGAGGAATTATGGCATTCCCATACACAGAAAAAGGCATTCCCTGAGGGGAAGGAAAAGCAACAATCAGGATGCTTTCACAAATGCTCCTATTACTGCACAGACAGAAGGACAAAAGAGGGGTCATGCTGCATATCGGGTCCAAGAAGGTCATTACCCCAACTTTTGGGAAGTCCATGTATCCTGCAGGGACGGGCTGATGGAATGTACCGGAAGGCGTTACGATTCCCGTGCTGTCTCTCTCCATGGCTTGGTGCGAGAACACGCCTGGGTCAGACATGGGCCTGTGGATCATGTGGCTCCCCATTCCGCTGTGACACCAGTCCACTTTATCTGCCAGCACAGAGACACAGCGTTACCCACCACACACCCCACCGCCCGCTTTCCAGCCTCCAAGTCTGCTCACCCCGCAGCTCTCGGGCTTCCCCCTGCACTAGAGCTCAGGAGCACAGAGGATGCAGGATACCAGAAATGGCACCTGCGGCCCCCAAGCCAGGAACCCTGAGCTACTGGAGCCTCCTGTTCCAGGAGTTTGGAACAGTTACCTGCAACCAGAGCGTTGCCCTGCAACCTTCCCCCATTTCAACAGCAAAGCTAGAATTTGGGCTAACTCTCCCTCCTCCAAAAACCTCAGATCCTCCAAAACCCTCAATTCCTCGTGCCTTTGGTGCTGTGGAAATGGTATGTACACTATGAAGACTGTTTGCTCTACTTCACTACCGTTCTTCCATTAATTATTTAATAGTCTAAGGGACACAGAGGTATCTGTACAAAGCATAACCAGAAAATGACCAGCTGCAGACATGTGCTCATGTTCCAATTCTGTGAATTCATCAGAGGCAGCTTGGTATTGGTGCTACAGTTCAAACCCCAGACATCCAAAAATCAAATTTTCAAAACAAAAAGTAAGAAAATTGTATTTGGAGAAGGGGTACAGAAACATTTCTGAGGCACCCTAACACTCAAGTAGAGAAGAGCCAATTCCATTGTGAACTGAAAATCAAAATGTTGAAGTAATTGATCAAAGCAGAAAGACAGCAGCATCCCAAAAGCCATGACAGGCACAAAGGACAACTTTTCCAGCCACACAATGCAAATAAATATTAAATTTTAATTAAAATTTAATTAAATTAAAGAGAAAAGACCACTAGTGAAGTTAAAAAAGGGTTTGTATTTGGGGGAAAACCCCAGCACAGTCAGTCAATTAAAACATTAAGCTGTCTGGACTCAGTCAAGGGGCAGAACAGATTGCTCTGAGAGGTGGAGCACTTCCCATCCTTGCAGGTTTTCCAGAGCAGATTGGATAAAGCCGTGAGCAACACAGGCAGAACTCATGGCAAACCCCATTTTGTGCAGGAGGCTGACAGGACCTCCAGACATCCAATCCAATACAGTCTCAATGTTCACATCCCTCATCCCAAGCAAAAAAACCTAAAGAAATTAAAAATCAACTCCCCACAAAAAACTCAATCAATATGAAAAAAGTTCATCAGTCTCCCAAAACTTGCATCCAAGACTCCTGACAAGTTTGGTGAGAAAAGCTGTAACATCACTAACTGAAATTCTTAATAAATTCTGAAATACTAAATTCTGTGTGACTCCAGGAGAGCCAAGAGCTCTATGCTAGTAGAAAGCAAATGGCTGGAAAGAACAAAGGAAACCCAAATGTGGAATATTATCACTTTATAAAAACACCATCCTCAGCACATAAAGTTGTACTTTAGCTACAAATTAAATATTAACTCCTCCTGTACAAACAATCTCTTTATCAACAAAAAACCCCAGACAGTTATCTTGTCACACCTTAATTTCCCTCTTCCTAAATCAAATGATCCTCACTGTGTTCTCATCCCTGTAAACCCTTGTTTTTATTTTTCCTGTTCTTACTTGGAGTACCAAATCTTCACAGCCAGGACATTTAGAAACCCCTGAGGGTTTCAGAAACCTTGTTAAAACAACTAAGTGGACAGGAAGGCAAAGAGAAGTCCCTGCTCCAAATCCTTTGAAAAGAACATTTCTGCATTTTCAGGCACTCACTTCTGCATCCTCCCAGGCTGAAGACAAGTTTGGGAAACACAATGGTGTGATCAATTCAAGTGCATCTATGAACAACACATACCTTGACTGCCACCTATACCTTCGAAGGACCAGATCCCACTGTGTCCCACTGGGGCAGCCAAGTTGCTCCCAATTACAGAAGGAGTAGACGTTCCAGTTTGTCTAATACGTGCAGACCGTTCAGTCCCAATAGGAACAGGAACTTTTCTGTCCTGAGAAACGTTACTGGGTTTTTCTGATCCCAAGGACACTGCTGAAGGGGTGGGAGAAGGTGCTCGTACTCCAGAAGACACGGACTGAGCAGGGGATTCTGCAAGGAGAGCAACAGGAGCACTTAGTGATGGCAGCCAGATCCCACAAACCTATCCTTCCGTGTCCAACAACTGACAACGGGAAGCTGGTTAATGCCAGATTCGTCCACCTCAGGATACTTCTATTTCCAGATCACAGAGATACTCACCATTGATTTAGTCCCTTATATAAAATGCTTATCATGCCCTGGCAGCTCAGCCACTGAACACACATGACAAAACCTTAACTAAAAGCATCACTGTCTATCAGCAACAGAGAATTGAGGATTATATCCTAAACCAGAGCTGAAATAAGCCCACATAAAACCATGGTTTTGTTGGGTTTGTTTTTTCTTCTTTTTTTTTTTTTTAAGTCCTGCTTTGTTCCCTGAAGGATTTTTTTGTCATTATTTTTCCCAATGAAACAGATTAACACATTCCCTAAATAAGCCAGCACTTAACAGCTTATTTGTTTTCTGTCCAAAAAACTCCAAACTGCAGGGGCCAAAGGTGGAGGAAGGTACCAAAACCTGCCCTAAGGACTCTCTCCCGGAATTCCTTACGCAGTTCTGCGATACAACGTGATTTATACAGCATCTTCTCGGCAGCTTCCTGCTGACCAGAACTCACCATTTGATGCTGATGAACATGGAGGCAATAAACTAAGAGGGGAAAAATGCTGTCTGTTAAAATTAGCAGCTGCAGGCGCTCCACCCAGAGGTGTCCCGGGCGCGTAGATCTGCCCTCCCGACAGGTTCGAGGCAAAGGTCCCCAGGTGTGTAGAAGAAGGTGTTACAGAAGCATAGGGAGAATCCATACTGACAATACCTACAAGAGAAAACGGGCACAAGTGACTCCCAGAACTCCAGCATCTCCATCAAGAGGTCGCCTGTATAATGGAAATAAAAAGGAAAAAAGGAAAACTTTTATCCAATCCATCTTTGGGGATGTGCGTTCCAATTTTCCAAAGGAAACTGGAGTATTAAGCTTCACACTCGGCAAGTCTATCCAATTTGTGGCAGTTGTGCTGTATACACATGTACAGTATTTATATGCTATAAATCAAGAATGGTTCTTATTTCTGTAACACCAAATGTCACCAACTAGCCAAGATATTCAAAATACAAGAATTACTGCTCCCTTCATGTCCTCTTCAAGGAAGAAAGGGAAAAATACAATCTTAGGGATCTAAGACTCATTCTTTTGTATATCTTATGGGCATACAGGGCCGTAGTCAAAATGCCGACTCATAAGTATATAAAGATGAAAAAATTCAACACCACCATATTCACAAAACAGGAAAAAAGTGCTGTCGTATCTCTCAATCCATTAACACCTCAGTGGTCCTACAAAAACAGCAGAGATGCTCCAAACCATGTGTGTACTTTCTGGAAGCTACAGAACCGGTTCTGTGACAACCCCTTGGCCTCTGTTTTGGGCAGAAAGCTCAACATCTCACTAAAAATTCCACGCAGTCAAGGAAATTACATTTTATGGATCAAATTTAGTAATTAAGACAACACACCTCTTGTAAGTTACAAGTTCACATCAAAACACCACTTTTTTTACCATCCTAATCCTTGGAAGATGCTGCATATTTTTCTGCAGCCTGAGGACAAGGTATCACAAACTAGACCGGTCACTAGCTGGTAGGGAAGGGAGGTGGAAGGAGTGTTTTAATTACCTCAGCTATTACAGGGGAACAGACTGGAATGGCAAAAATCCTATTTTATCGAGCCCATCAGCTGCCAAACGGTTACAAGATCTGACAGGGCAATTAAAATGAACTCAACTTGGCTCAAAAAAACATGAGAATAAACTGTATTACTATGGTATGGACACAAGCCAGAGACTTACCTGAGGGACTTGGAGCTGGCCTCTGTAACGGTGGCCTAAAACCTGGGGCTTTGGAAGTGTCAGACTGATGCAACGGATCTGAATTTGGCAAAAATGAGGACTTTGCTGATAGCATGGATTCTGGTGTTGTCTGAGAGGAAACGACGGACCCACCCCAGAAGGCATGAGCAGACGTGGGGCTGTTCTCAAACAACGTACTAAAGGGCCCAAAAGGCAGAGTAGCACTGAAGTTGTTCCCCATGGGCTTGTTCGCCGGGTGGGCCAAATTCTGAGAAGCACTTTGTGTACTTAAGGTAGAAGGAAGCTGCACTGAAGAAGGAACGCTGTGGGGCCTTTTGATGTGGTTAACGTTGAGGACTGCGACAGAGGAGTTTTGCACAGGAGCTGGATTCTTGTGGACGCTGCCGGTTCCATGGACAGGCGGTCTGATGGCCGGGGTTTCCATCTTGGCTGCGGGCTGAGCAGACCCCATCGACGCCTGGGACACGGGGTAGGTCATTGGAGCATTGCTCACACCTACCACGGGAGCAGATGAGCTCGTCGCTGCTAAATTTGGAGGCACAACCATGCGAGGATCTGGTGCAGGAACCTGAGGTTGCTGGAGAGGGGGCCTGGCCTCTGGCAGAGGAGCTCCCGGGGGCTGCTGATGAGCGGGATGCACAGAGGAGCTGCTGGTCCCAGGATTGGGCTGCCTGCTGCTGGTCGAGCCACCCGCATCCACTGCGGGCGGGCTCCCCGCTTCTGGCTCAGACGGAGGCGCACCTTTATTGGGAGAGGCTGCCACGCAGTCGGAAGGACTGCTCCTGGAGATGCCCGCCGGCTGCGCAGGAGGAGAGGGAGATGAGGGGGAAGATGCAGGGTAGTGTTCTTTGGCAGTAGGACTTGGATACGTGGCGTTCGTGGGTGCTGTGCTCGTGTTGCTTGCCGTGGTCGTCACGGTGGTGGTGGTGGCGTTGGACGTCTTCACCACTGTGACAAACAGCTGCCTCCTGACCGAAGGGGAGCTTGGGCTGCCGCTCGTGGAAGATCCAGGCACAGTAGAAACCACTGAAGTTGTCGTCGCCGTGGGACTCGTCGTCAAAGAACTTGCTGGATTCACCTGAGAACCGCTGCTGTTCTGGCTGTTATGGCGAGGCACCATGTGAGGTTTCGGCGAGTTCGTAGCTCTCGCAGGGCTCAGCGGCCTGACGGGAAACGGACCCCACGTGGACTGAGCTGGTGGGAAGGTACCTCCGAAGTGCGTCATGGGCAGCCGAGGCGGACGGATCTGCTGGAAAGTCTGAGCAGCGAGGAGCGCGTGTGCAAACTGCGGAGGAGGATATGCCAATGGAAGAGAAACTTGGAAACCAGGCCGCACGTTGTTCACGGGGTTCTTAATGCTTTTGTGAGTGGATGCTGAGGAGATTGCAGGCACGGTGAGCGCGGAGGCGGTCTGAGATGTCGACGAAGCAGCTACGGTGGTCACTTTGATGCCCATGAGAGAACTGTTAGCAGCTGTAGTGGTGGCAGGTGTCGAGGACCCTATTTTGGAATTTACAGTCGAACTTTTCAAACGGTTCTTTGGAATTAGTTCATCGATTTCCTTATCTGGATCCTTAATCAGAGCATTGATCAACTGTGTGGCCTGTCTGGTCGATTCCGTGCCACCCCTACAAAAAGGAAGGACGGGGAAAGTGCATCTAAAGTATTTACACACATTATAGCCAAGGACCTCCCACACGATCCAGCCTATCTTCCATCACACTAGCACAAACAGGAAAATAACTCTCTATCCAAAAACTGAGCTTGGCATGGTCCTGCTGCAGACAATTACTCAAGAAGTTCAAGCTGAAAATTCCAAATCCCAAAAAAATCAAATGGGATAAAATATTTGCTTCCCTAAATATTCCTTCATATTTCACCAAGTCTAAACAAGCCCAAACACAGAATCCCAACGTTTATGTTTCACCTTATCTCACAAGCTGTCTTTTGTACCTGTTGGTGGTTGTACTCTGTTTCCCCACCCCATTCATCTCCCCTGCTTTCAAGTGATCTTCCAAGGAACAACCAGATCAAGCCTTTAATCTTCGTATACAGACAAATGTTCTACAAGAGAAAATACCCACAGGAGGGAGCCAATGCAGGATCCTGCTCACCTTATCGTGATTATTCGGTCTCCAGTTTTATCCTTCTGTTTGTCAATGTCTATGTGCGCTCCCGTGCACTCCCGGATCGCGTTGATGTTACATCCTCCTCTGCCAATAACTCTGGAAATCACAGTTGATGGAACAGAAACCTTCTTGGATCTATATAAAAAAGAAACAATATTAAGTGGGAAACACTTCCATGGTAAGAAGCTGTGGGCAGGTTGGTCAAAAGAATACTGTGTTTTCTGACTAAACCTATGCAACAGCATCTTTGTGAGATCTCAAACCCACTAAGAAAGTCATTCAGTAACTCCAGGGAAGGCTACACAAAGGACAGCATCAAAGGGAATTAGGGAAATACTTTGCTTACCTTCTCACAACTTCCTTCCAACCTTCTTCCCTTTTCTGACCACGTTTAGGACTAGCAATGGTTAGCTTTCCATTTGGAGAAGAAAGGGGAGAAGGAGCCGATTTTGTGCAAGTAGACAAGGAATTATTCGTCACTTCATTAATAACTTCAGACAACCTGCAAAAGGAATTAAATACCGTCATTATGTGGGGGGGAAAAAAAGGATGACTTGCACTTTGCATACACGGTCACAGGAACTTACTTGATGGATGACTTGCCAGGGACTGCTTTCCTCTCATCCTTTGGACAAGTGACGAGCACCGACGGTTGCTTTTTGTTGCTCTGTGTGTTAGTGACAGCTGTGGAAGAATGATTGTCACTTTTGTGGCTGCTGTTGCTATTGCTGCTCTCATCGCTACAGCTGGAGATCCTCATATTGTCACTGTCACCACTCTCACTAGTGCTGCTGCTCTTGGATTCCCCATTCACCTTCTCTGGTTGGCTATAGGAAATTGGAAGCTGATCATCAAATATAATCTGAACATTATCAGGGGTTACTTTGCTTTTCCTGTTTTTCCTCTTGGAGCTTGTGGTGGTGATGGTGTTATTCCTCTTCCCATGAGAGCCTGCTAACGTTGTCCAGGTTGCAGATATACCTATGGTGGTGGTGGTGGTAGCACTGGGAGGCTCCATTGGGACCTCGGGATCATCTGACGGAAGAACAAAGAAAAAGCAGGAGTAATTTAGCTGGTTTGAGGAAACTTGAGTATTTTGCTTTCCAAATCACACCTATCCTATCAAACAACTTAGAACTAACTTTTTTACAAAGCTCCACAAAACACACAAAACCCTTGACTATGCAGACATCCATAAATCTATTACAGTTGTCATACCAGCTCATACAGAATTTCATTCTTTTCTTGGAATAAATGCAGTAATCACCTTCAGCTTTTAACTTTTCTTTCTCCTGAGCAGCTTGAAGTTCAAAATTCTCTTTATTTTTTGCTTCTATTTCTTCTAGTTTTCGCCTTTGTTCTTCTTTTTTCTTCCTTCTTTTCTCCTTTCTTTTCTCTCTTTTGGCAGCCAGAGCCAGTCTCCTGCTTTCTTCCCTTAGCTACAAGTCAAGGACACGGACCAGCATTACAAGATGTCCCATGCACTTCAAGAAATCCAAATTCTTTCTATTTCCTCGGACTTTCCTGTTTTATTTCTACTACAGTATATAGTTTCTAGTAAATTAGTCTATTTTTTTAATATTTTGGTCACAAAACAGGGCTTAGACCTAAGATCCGTATGAGTATGACTAGAAAATGCCATACTCTTTTTTTTGACAGAATCATATTCAGAAATCCTTCCTTTGGTACAGAGGAAACAGTTCTATTGGCATTTCCTGATCCAATGTCTCTGAGTAATATCAAAGTTCAAAGATTACCTGAACAACAAGATGCTCAGCTCTAGACACTCCAATTACGGTGATTACACACACTCCTATACCCCAATAACTACTTTTACCAACCTCATCTTGAAGGAACTTGAAATTGAAATTTTACGAGAGAAATATTCCCAGTTGCAACTCTTTCCACTTGCCTTCTCCAAGTCCAGTTCCTCTAGCAGAATGCTTGCGTTTTTGTTGGCTTCCGCAGCCTGTCTATCTTTGGCTTGAACAATTGACTCCATACACAGGTGGCACTTCTTCAGCATCTCCTGAAATGACAAAGTACATCAAGTACAAAGTGCCACGTGTTCTCATTTCCTGCTGTTTTTCCTCAAAAATTCCAATGGGACTCATGCTTTGGCTGACAGCTGGTGGCCAGTGAGCTAAAGAGAATGCATAACACTGTCTCTGAAGCTGAGACACAACACTGTTCCTTCTCAAGTATTTTCCTCCCTCCCATCTTACCTTATCAGTAATGGTTGCTATGTATCTCATGCACTCCGAGTCGGATGGGAACTGGTTTACCTCTTTCACCAGGTAACGCACCACTTTCACATGACCCTGCAAAACAAATTTCAAGGTCAACATTTTCTATCAGAGCAGCTGCCTCTGCTTTGCTGACAAACACTTCAGTCCCAGCACTCCTTGCAAAAGATTTATTTTCAACTCCTCAACACATGAAGCTCTCAACACTTTTTTTGAGATCTTTCTCACCTTCTGAACTAGTGAGGCACATTTCTGACACCAGAGAAGGCAGATAATTACCTCTTGTCAGGTTGCCCTTACTCCAGAAGTATTTTCACAAACTTTTGCCTTTCTTGGGGCAGTCTTCAGAAGATGCCCAGCTCTAACATCTTAACAGCTGCAAGGCTTCTACACTCATCCGCAATTTTTCCAGTACTGCAACACCTCAACTACCCTCTCTTGCTAACGAAAATCATCTGTAGACTGAAATCAGGCTAAACTGCACTTTTTTGGACCAAAGTCCTCATCCCCTCTTTCATAAGGAACTAATTCTATTTCGTCCCAGTTCTATCAGACAGAAACTCTGCAATTTTCACCCCTCTAACACACCAGAACCAGCCCCACTACACTGCCTGCAAAGCAAATTCCAAATAGAATTGAACACAGATATTACACAGGTGAGACACGTATCTGTTTCTGAAGATTCGATGCCAAGCATTCAAATTAATTGACATACTATTAAATATGTAGCTTCTGTCAGTACGTTCTACTTCTAACAGCTGTGTAGGGATGATCAAGACAATCCTAGTTAAGAGCTAAGCTGAACTTCACATTCTACCTTTCGGAAGGCTGCCATGAGAGGAGTTATTTTCCTGTTATCAGCTGCATCCACATCAGCTCCAGCCTGGACCAGCAGCTGGACAACATCAAGATGCCCCCCATTTGCTGCCAGCCACAGTGGAGTATTCCCCTTCTTGTTCCGCACGTCGATGTGAGCTCCCCTACAAAACCAAACACATTCCATCAAAACCCTGCAATTGGGCGAAAGGAAGCACTCTGACCCCAAAAAGAACTTCGTTTGAGTACCTGGGATAAATTAAATTATGTAGTAAAAGTCAACAGACACAGGACCTTTCCCATTTCCCAACCCTTTAGTGTGTATTTGGAAATATTGTTGTATATTGTGAAAATGAAGTCTAAATACAGCCATATTTTTCTTTAAGCTGCTCACTTGCAAACACAGTACCTGCTAATGAGGAGCTCACAGAACTTGTAGTGCCCTTTGTCTGCTGCAATGGTTAAAGCTGTATCTCTGGATGAAGGTACTGGGGGAGCGTTGACATCTGCACCTTTGTCCAGCAGGACCCTGCCCACTTCCGCATATCCCCCAGAAGCTGCTTCCATTAACGGTGTGAGACCAGTCTGGAACAAGCAAGCAAGAGAAAGAAGCCATTAGTGGGGGGTGAGGGCCTTACCTGAGAGCCAGTAGTTATTTAACTTACAAGCATAATGGATTACTGTCCTTACGCTTGTAAGCACCTGAAGATGGATCAACACTTTTTTGAAGAAACACATTTTTTGATGAGCTTTGCAACCACCAAAATCTGCCATTTCTTTCTATACAGTATCTGGTTCAGTTCAGTTAACTGGATCAGAGAACTGAACTAGAGAAGGTGACTTGCACAAAGGCAAGAAAATCAGGTAACAACAGAGACACGATGACTCACAAGCACCTCTTTCTGGGGACTTCTCCAGCTGTTTGCTCTTTACCTTGGCTCTGTGTTCCACGTTAGCTTTCCTGTCAAGCAGCAGGCTGACCACTTCAGTTCTTCCTTGGAAACAGGCCAGAGTCAGAGCTGTATTCCTGTTGGTCTCAATCTGGGCATTTATATCAGAGCCCATGTCCAGTAACAGCTTGACAGCAGCAGTGTGCCCATTCATGGCTGCCAGCATCAAGGGAGAAATGCCCAATTTGCTACCAGTTCTGAAAGAGAAGGAAGAAAGAACCAAAACTGCTTTAAAGGTCATTTCAGAAATGTGATTATAATAAACTAATGAAAGCAGAGGACTTACACAAGACTGAAAAATCAGCTGCACACCAACATCTACTGAGCCTACAAGGGGTTCTCCACAGCAGCATTGTTTAGGACAAGCACTTCTACTTAGAGACACCACGCATGTTACTTTTTGATTGCTTCAAATTGAAGGGCATCTCTTACGAGGAGCATAACATGTGCTTGGCCCTTTCCTTTGACCTGTGCAGCTCACACCTGAGCTGTTTTCTACCTCCCAATGGATGCAAATGCATGACATACATGCACACACACAGAGTAAACTACACAGGGAAAACGAAGGGAAAACACACACACTTCCTTCATACAACTCACAAGCGACCCCATGAGATAGCAGGTGAAAAGAGAACTTGCCTGGAATTGATTTCTGCCCCAGCATTCAGCAGAATCTTGATAATGTTCACGTAGCCACCTGAGGCGGCGAGGCTCAAAGGTGTGTAATCAGACACGTTCCTGTGCTCCTTGTTTGCCCCTCGAGCTAGCAGCAACTCCACCACCTGCAGTGTTTCAACAAATAACATCTGGTTTTCTCCCAAACTTGCAAATCTATCCAAGACAAATGCTCTTCAAGCCTAAATTTTCTGTTGGAAGATGTCAGTGGTAAGAATGCCACTTTAATCAGTTGCTTCGCTACACCCCTTGCCTTCATGACCGGATGAGGCCACAACTGTGTTCCCAAAGCCACTGTAAAACTTCCTTTAAAAAAATCAGTCGTGACTGCTGATTAGTATGCTTCAACCATTCACACCAAATTGAACAGCAGAGTAAGAAAAAGCAGATCTCTTTATGATTATTTCAGCCGTCTTTAAAGCCTGCCAAACCACAGATTCAGTTTCAATACGGTGTACAAAGTACTCCTGCTTTTTGTCCTCTCCTGCAGAGGATGTGACAAAAAACTGAACTGTCTAGCAACTTAAAATCACAGTGTACACTGAGGTGAAAACCCATGGTGTCACTTCCAGTGCTATGTTTAATTTGCTTCACCTTCAGGTTTTAAGCATTAAAAAAGTTTAGATTAGACCTGCACAATTCTCAATCAGAATGTTCTCCCATGAAATCACAGAACAAATATACTGTCAAACCCAAAAATTTGGGCAGGAGGGTATTCTGACATCATCTCTGCTGCCCAAAGCCCAGTGTTTTCCCATTTTTTCCCCGCAAAAGCTATGATATGGCTCATATATGGCACCCATTTGTGTCTAACTACTGATTCTCAGCAAGAACACTCATGGCATTCACTTTCATATCTACACCTAATTATGCCGGTAAAAGTCCCATCATGGGGCACTAGTGACTACACTCAAGAGGACACCTGCACAGCACCAGTCCAGTTATCAAAAGAGAAAAAGCAATCTATGAGACACGTTGTGATGTCTACACTGGAAAACGTGAAGCTCTTTGCATCTTTTTTAAACACGCATCCTGTGTGACTGTATCTTTTCTGGAAGATTCTTGTACTATACTAACACAGTATGTCATTCACACACTTCTTCTGAAGATTTAAGGTTTACTTCACCTCTTGCCTCCCTCCTGAACAAGCCAAAGACAAGGGAGTGTCCTTGGTTCTCTCAGACTGGGCTTCAATATCAGCTCCATTATCCAGCAAGATTTCCACAACACCCACATGGCCAGCTGTAGCAGCCAAAATAAGCGGAGTAAACCCTGAAACAGAAAAGAGTGTTTGAAGAGTCCACGTTCATGAGTGACATGAGTTAAACCACCAGAAAAGCAAGCCTAAAGGCTTCACATGAGTCTAGGCTTACTGGGGATTTATTTAGTGGGACACACTGGCAAAGCAGACAAGGTTGGTACTGCCATGGTGAGATACCCACCTTTCTTGTCCCTGTGTTCAATGTTAGCTCCTCTCTCCAGCAGGGTTTGTACCAGTTCTTCATGGCCACCAGCACAAGCCAGTGTCAAGGCTGTGTCATGGTTACTCTCAGTCTAAACCAAACAGACACACAGAGAAGATAAATACTTGCTTTTTCAAGTACAGCCCCTGTTATTGTGCATGTTCGCCAAAACATAACTACACCCATGCCAAAGCAAAAAGCTTCTATAAGATAAGGGCATATTTACTGATGCCCCCCCAGCAACCTTCTGTGCGCAAGTTCATGACAGGATTCTACCTCTCAAGGCAGCTCTGCTGGGAGATTTAAGAAGAAATCCTGACAAGAACTGAAGATTCTTCAAGAACTGAACTCTCATCTGTGCTCTGCTAACCAGATTAACTTCTTTACCACTGCTTGACTGTGACCTTTAGATGGTATAATGAAGGTAAGAATTCTGTCTTTAATTCTTAACACTCCGGTTCAGCCAAAGGCTTCATCACAGCAGAATCCAAGCCAAGTACCACAAGCAACTAAGTAGCAAAGGCTGATTTTCCAGAGCTTTCTCTCCTTTTCTCCACAGTGATCTCATGCCTCTCCTCTACTCCATGCTGCCCAAACCTCAGTCATGTTATGTATAGCCCAGAGTTGTGCATAGGTATATGCCAGTTAGTATGTGTACGCTTTTTGCTGATGGCCAGCTAGCTCCAAGTCAACATAAAGTTGCCCTTTTAACAATTATTTTCATTATAGAAAAGCCTTTCCCTTAGTGGAAGTGAGAGCTTGAATTATTTCCTCCTGCTAAAAAAAAATCACAGCAATTATTAGTTTCAGGACTTTCATACCTCTGTGATCTCTGGCCAACGAGTTGGAAGCACAACCAAAAACACAGTGTGCAATGCTTTACAGCTTATTTTTGTCTTAGGATATCAGGCCAGAAAACATTTAATTTCTGTCAGTAGACAACTCTGCTGTTTCTCATAATCACACTGACAACAAAGGAATAAAAAATGTAAGTGTTTAGTCATTCAGAGACTTTTTTTTTGTTCGGCGAGAGCACAGAGGAAAGTGGGTTGCGACTCTCTGGGGTGTTGTTCTGGCTTCCTAAAAGCAGCAAATCCAGTCCCCAGACTCCAATCCATTATACAACAGAGCTATTTGCCACCACTGAATTATTCAGGATGCAGAAAAAAAAAAGCTTTGTGCATCTGTGAGGCTGGCAGGCTCACCTGGGCATCGATGTCTATAGCAGGGTAGATGGGCAGCATGGCTGAAGGAGAAATGATGGGACTCGGAGTCGGCGTCTGAGGTTGGGACACTGAGGTTGCAATACTGTGGGTAGGAGTGTTTGACATTGCAGATGCTCTTCCACTCACTGCTGTTGGACAGAAGAACCACACTTAGTCAAAGCAAAACACTTCCCAAGTGTAACGTGACAATAAAGGGACAGTGGGATGAACTCCCATCGACAGATGGAACTCCTTAAAAACTCTTGTTTTCCAAAAATATATGTATTCCACACATCTAGCCAAATCTTTGAACCTTTAACTCTTAGAATGTGAACTATGAAAAAGGTTTACTGTATTCAATCAAAGAAAGAGTTAAGTATCAGACTGACATGTTTTCTAGAAGCCCACCACAAGATGGTTTTTTTTTAACCCGAAGATCTTTCCTACAACAAATCAGCCATTATTTGGACCTGGAGTTTCACACCTTTGGAAGCAGGGCTGCAGAACAAATCCAACCAACGGGTATCTACGCAATTTTTCTTAAAACAGTTTAAATGTTTTAATGTAGAAGTCTGTCCAGCCTTCACCCCCACCCCCCAAAAACATAACAAAAAAGCAACAGGGCAGGATGCTGGCATGGCAGAATTTGCTGAAACCAGAGAAGTGGAAGCTTTGTAACAGCCAGTTTGCAGAGAGTTTGGTCAAGGTGTTAGGTAAGCAAAGGTAACACCACTTACAGTGATGACAGTGTACGGACACGACACAGATAGCACCGACTGCCACACTCCCTGAAATTCATTCTATACATGGGACGTTTAAAAGTACAGAGCAAACTTGAGTCTAAAGCAGCCTTTGGGGAAAACACCCATTTTCCTACTTTGCCTCAGAAGAACTCAATGTTTTTTTTCCCTGTCACTTCTCCAGTGTTTCTCCAGCTGTTTTTCAGGTGTGACAGCAAAGGAGAAAGTGAAGCCCCACGCGCTTCTGTCCAGTTGACAAAAGCACTTTGAACTGCAAAATGAAACAGTTTTCCAACCAATGCCACAAAACCTGTATCCTAACAGGCCCAGTTGTGTGCTCCCACCATTGCAAGGCAGCTGTGTTTTACATCCATTACTAATTTAATTTCTGGATTTCCCACACAAAATCCCAGCAAAGAACCTAAGAAATGGCACCGGCAGAAGCAAAGAACCTCCAGCTTCTAACATAGAAAGTATCATCAACCTTATATTTAAGAGTAAGTCAGAATTCAGAACTCAAACTCCCTTGATCTGTATCTTTGAGTGCCTTTTGAAAACTTATCTCACAAATCACACAAGATATGGATTAAAATAAACATACTGAAGATATGCCAAAATATTTTGACATAAAGTCAAAAATAGTATGTGTTTTAAACAGTTTCTAAGAATTCCTGTTCAAGTCCCAAAAAGGGGACTGGGATGCATCTTCTACATTACAGGAGACATTAGTAAACTCTCAGACTAAAAAAAATATCAAGTTAGATAAGAAGGTCTCAATTCAGGTAAAATCTACTTTTTATATTTGCAGTGAGGGGAGGAAAAACCAAACAAGAAAACCCCCCCAACCTCCCAGTCACCACCCGCCACCCCCAAAAATACAAAACAAACGAACAAACCCAAAAAAGAAAGACATGTGCTTCAGCAATAATTCACAAATTTAGTTCATATCCATACAGCACGATTCACTAGGACACAATCTTCATTTTTATGGGTTATCAGTTTGATTATATCTATTTCAACATCACCTGTGTAGAGTTCAAATTTCTAATGACCATGCCAAGGGTGACGAACAGAATTTTTACAGCACCCAAACTAACATATTCAAAGTTTTCAATAACCCAAAAGGTTTTCACAGCAGTCTTCAGCACTGAGAAGAGTAACCAACTAGCTTGACTCCCCAGCCTAAACACACTGACAGTCGAATATTTATCTTTGCACTCTGCTCCTTGTCCTACTCTAATGGACTAGTGGCAAAGTGAACTGAAGTCTGTACTTCACCATGGAAACATCATTATTTCATGCCTGGGATAACCAAGTCTTCAAAGTTAGTTCACTACTGGAATATTTTAGTACATACATGACTTGGTACAGGACCGCCTACACCATAATCACGTTGGGAAAGGAGATCAAGCTTCTTGGTTGGAAGACATCACCAAGCACCATCTGACTACTCCAGTCTCAGTCTCGGGCATTTGCTGGGGTATCAGACAATCAGTTTTGTGCTTACTGATATTTGGAACAGCACCGCTCTTTATCTTGATTTCTTTCTGGCCATACCTCAACCCTCTCTTAGCTAAATGAAGAGAGGACACCCCTGAGAGCCGCTACCTCCTCCCTGTGCCCACTGGCCTCACCAGTGCGACATGTCCTTGGCTTTCACCCTTGTAATCCCACTTCTCTTCATGTGGACATCACATGTCTCACAAGTGCTGTCTGACTGTGGGCACAGCATTGTCCTTACACACTGATTCCTTGTCTCCTGTAATGTCAACAGTAGACAGCTAAAAAGTGTTCCACATTACACACCACTAAGACAAGATGAGGGATGGAATAAAAAAATGCTTTACAAGAAATGTACGAGACATCTTATCTTTTTCCAACTGGTTTCAAGCCAACTCTACAGGCTTGTTCTACATCAGTTCCTTCTCTGCCCCCAATTTCTCTGTAGTATCCTGAGTTATTACAAACTGTGTTCCTGCCACACAGGATTAAAATCACTATAGAGCAGTTGAGATGCAGCACATGCCTTGGACTGTAACAGTCCAAGTTATGTTCTGAATTCCAACACAAACACAGGGTTACTGTTGTGCAAGAAGGGCTCCATGGATGAAGCCTGAAAACCATTCCACAGCTGTAGTCTTGGTGGTTATTAGTTAAAAGGGTGCAAAGTGGCCTAAGGCAGGTCAGCCCCACATAAAACCAGCTCATGCTCAAGTCCCAAATGGGACACAACCTGATTTTCCCGGGATGCTGGCACTCTACTGGCTTTTTTTCAGTATTAAGTCTACAGCCAAGGCAGACTCTTTCTCACGTAATAATTTAGACAGCTGCATTTCGAACCGATTCATCCCACAAGGTAGTTCCAGGAATGCATTTTATCAAGTGCTTCAAGATTCCTGAACTTCTTTGTGAAGCTCTGTGACTGGACATAATCCTTGGAATAGTTTCTACTTCATAAAAAGCTTGCTACTAAAAACAAGGTATTTTTTTTCTCGTTAGATCTTTACCACACCACTTAACAGATGCAAAGTTTTCACGCAAGACTTATATAACTAACCCTCAAAAAAAATAAATCTTTCTTTTTACACGCCTCACAGCAAGCAAAAAACTTGCCCAACATCTGAAGCTCAAGAGCAAGCCTTTTGCTTGTCCTCAATTCCAGCAGGATCATAAAGAAGCCCAAAGGTAAAAAAATAAGGATTATTTACTACTTACTCATTCTTTTCAACTAATTAAGCACAGAGATGCACATTAAATCAAGTCTGCACAGTCAAGGTGAAGCTTTGTTTCTGTAACTGGTGCTGTAAACACAGCTCTGCAATTGAGCTAAACTCAAGGCATCTCAGAAACAAGAATTTAAATCCATAAGAATACTCTAGAAGCTTCTCCTAAAGCAGTACATGGAGTTACTGATCAAATACTTAGCTGCTACTTAAATGCTCTGTGTTACACTGAGGCCATTTCAGCTCCACATTAAACTGTGATGTATCAGGCAGCACTGAAGTTCTATACTCAGGCCTGTGTCTGTTCTTGCTTAAAAAACACACCCTAAAATCAGCCACTTGACAGAAAATTAATACAGACTTCCTTCCCAACTGCATGTGTGCACGCATGTACTAACAAGTGGGGCTGAGCAGTACCAAAATATTCACTTAAATTCACACTGGAAATACCTGACTGCCCAAAAAGGCACACACAGGCATTTGGGTACGCAGCAGGTGACCTGAAATCCCACCTTCTCAAGATATGACGTGCAGTTAAACACGTCTCAAACATCCTAACTCCAGGTTTAACTTATATTTAAACACAACTCAAGTGCATTGCACGGATTCTTTATAAGTTACCAAGAACTGCAATCATCCTAGCTTTTAAATTCATATTGTCCTGTATCCCAGCAGTTCCACATGAGAGAAATCTTTACTGTCAGTGCATGATATATGTCATTTTATCTACTTTTTCATGCATACATTTGGTTTTTTTATCCACTTCCAATCTTTAGGTCTGTGCTTCAACTCTAACACGAGATTTCCAGAGAAGTTTCTGTCATCTTTAATGAAGCTTTGCCTGGACACTCATCAGGTGTCTCATTTCAAAAGTGGTGTTCCAAGTACTTAACAAAATCACCACCTGGTAGTTTTAATCATTTACCATACCTTCCATTGACTCTGTACCACTCCTGTACTCCAACTCTTGCAGTACACGCAGGACCAGCTCCAGGCTAACACCCTCTTGGAGACCTGCCTTCCCTCTGGCACACATCCCTCACCCTAACATGCTTTGCAAAGCAGACTTGTTCAGACAGACAGCACTTGTAAAAATGACAGTGCATCATCTTAACCAAGAGCATCTTGGTACTTTTTCATCAAGTGACTTTTTTTAAGATTATGTCCTACCAGTTCATCTGTGTTCAGCTATGGAGTATTTCCATGACTGCTTTAGCACGGAAAGGGGGTGAAGCACAACTGAGCGAGGTGTAAACTAAAACAACAGTGACAACTCACATTTAAAACCTGCTTCATTCTTTTATTTCACTGCTTAAGGCCTTAGAGCATTCATGTCACTGGGTAAAGAATTCTCTGAAGTGATGACAAGAATTTGGTAAGGCTAAACATGTTTTTTGTTGGCAGCCATTTTTATGAGTAGATGTTTCAAAAAGCCACAGGATTATCACCTTTTTTTTTTCCAAGCAGAAGTAATAGCTTCCAATAAGTAGACTACAGAAGGCCACCCAGAGCATCTCTTATTCTGAAGATAAACCCACAGGTCCCTCTCACACATTATAGGCTTGTTGTGGTGCTGCAGTTGCTCAGCCTACTGCAGTCAGCTCTCAGCTAGTCCAAAGCACTACCCAGTATCATCATGGTGCTACTCCTGAGCTACGATCAGGCCAAAATACAACTAGCACACGAACTCCAATACATCCCTCCCCGAACCATAAAGAGTTAAAAATGCCACTCCACCATACCAACCTGACCAACAGGCACCAGTTAGCTCACCCTGCGAATTGAAAAGTTAAAGCTAGTTTTCCCAACTCCTCAAGACAGGGATCAGAGGGCGAGTGGTACTTGCTGTAGAGCTCGTGGGAATACACAAACACACACACACACACACATAAAAAGAAGTGGACATACCCTCAACTGGTCAAGCAAATATTATACCTGCTCATAACAATATAAACCCACCTGCCATGATGTCATCCAGCGTGTCATTGAGCGTCTGAGCAGGGCTGGCTACCATTAACCCTTGCTGTGTTTCTGTCAGTATTCCTTGCCCCAGCCCTGCTAGTTGTGCTTGGCCCAGCACTGGCTGTCCAACTATAACACCTTGCAGTTCTGTAAGATTTGCGATGGACCCTGGAGGTAAGGAACCTGCTGCCAGAGGCAAAGCTTGTGGCATGGCCAGAGGCTGAATTGGTGCAAAACCCGTCTGCGCAGCAGCTTGCTGAGGGTCATCTTTAAGCAAGATGGGGTCCACTTGCTGCAATCGTGCATAGTCTCCCTCTGAGAGTTGTTCTCCTACCCCAACGGGAGTCAGTAGTCCCAGATGCTGGCAAGACTGTTGTTGCTGCTGCTGCTGGAGCTGAATTCTTTGCGCTTTTACCTCTAGATATTGCTTTTTTAGCTGCTGCTGAGTTTTCAGCTGTAACTCACGCTCCACTTTCTGCAGTTCCTCCAAAATCTTTTGTTTCTTCTGAATTTGTTCCTCTCTCGTTTTGTTCAGCTCCTCAATCTTCTCTTTGGTGAGCTGGTCAGCGTGTGCCAATTCCAGGGACTGCAGCTGAGCGTTCTTCTCTATGGCTTCTTTTATCCTCTGCTCCAGCTCTGTCAACTTGCCCTGAGCCTCTTCTACAATGCTCTCTGGAGACTGATTGGTGATGTAACCCTGTACATCCTGGTTGTTTGTTGGCAAATGACTGCTGGACTTTTGTTTAGAAGCAGCTGTGTGAAAAAGAAACCCCCTCAGAACCAATGGAAGTGCATACGAATGGCATCCTCATTACAGAGCTACTTCTGGGCCGCTGCGTGGCCGGCTACGCACCAGGGCACAGCACCCACAGAAGGTCAGCGCGTCCCGAAGGCCCTCCAAGAACACCTGCCAATTTGTACCCAGCAGTCGGATTGCAATTTAACAGGACACACTACTGCACATGCATCCCACATATCCCTGTGCTACGGTGACAGATCTACTCCAGCAATCGTTATGCTTTTGCCAAAGGAAGCGATTGTCTCGAGCCGCTGTTACCGAGTGCTGCTACAAGAAAACTGGGAACAAAAAGCAAGGATATGCTGTCTCTTTACTTGGTGTTTTGCATCTGGTATGGTGTAGGGACATAAACATATGCTTACTGCCCTGAAAGCGCAGCCCAAGGGATACAAAAACATCTCAAGGACTGGGACCAGGCCACCGGTTTTGCAACCGACTCGGTACATTTTAAGAAGTGCTACACTTTCTAGAACTAGGCATCCTTACGCTCCAGGTATCCAGCTTTGCTCAGGTGACAAACAGTGCCAGAACCCAGGATAGTCATTTAGATTTAGCAGGATCTAACAGGGTGTCTTTAGCCACTACGTTTTATCCATAGTAGACATGATTTTGCCTGTTTCAGAACTCAGCTCTCTGCCCAGGCAAGGCAAATATTTCAGCCTTCCTGCAAGAACAAGCGATGGACTAATCCAACTGGTCTTTTATGCAGAAGTCCCCAGTAAGACAGCTGACATGCTCTGCCATACCAGGTGGAGAAGCAACAATCGGTTAATTTTGAAGGGCGACAGGCAAATCAAAACTCAGGATCTGAGGCAGTGGAGGTGCCCAGTTTCTTCCAGCCATCCTCGCTGTATCTCCAGAACAATACAAGTGTACACACAGGATTAATTTTAGGACATGCACGCCTGTATTTCCTACTGCTGTAGCTCGATAAAAATTGGTTTTTGAAGAGAATTCTTAAGTACAGAAAGCACTGTCAAAATGGCGAGAGCAAAATAGATGCGAATTTAGTCCTAGGAGGACCTGAGCCACATCAGACTAAAGATTCTATTCCACAAGAAATTCCGCCTTCAATCCAATTAGTCAAACCACTCCCAGACTACTACCCTAAGGAAACACAAGTTATCAAATCAACTATGATATGGAGATTAACATGGGTTTTGCAACTTCCATTATCCAATTTCTATACACTACTGGGTGACATTTTGCATTAGTTCAGTGTGTCAGACTAGAGATTTTAACATATTTACTGAGGCAGATTTCTTGACTTTTATGATTACAGGGTTAGATGACTGATACTTGGTGGATAAGCAAACCCTTCAAAAAAAAAAAATGCAGTTTCCTTGACTGAATCCATAAACACTCTTCATAGGAACTAACCTGCTACAAGTGCAAGCCTCTATGTTCTACCTAGGAAGGATATTTAGAAAGTAAGCTCCAGAACTACGACTGACCTTTATTTCTGATGGGAAGGGTTGTGGCGACATTAGCAGGGGGTTTGTCAGGCTCCTGGGGTGGGACGACCATGGGCAGCGCCTGCACTGGTACTCGAGGAGCCTAAAATGTCGGATACTAACAGATTACTTTTCTCATACTCTGTGTGAGTTATAATTCAATAGAAGGTAAACAAAATCTGAAAAGCAGACTTTAACAGTGACTAAGAACATTTAATAAGGTTTTTAATACGCTGAGTTCAGTAACTAACACCTGGAGATCATGTGATCTCCACAAACTTTGCATTTTTAAGCTAAAAAACTACTTGCCAAACTATACTGGGCATGGTACAGTGTTATACTGTAGTACAGCAAATGCAAGCCACAATGGGCTACAAATTCAATTCTGAAGAGTCTCATTTAAGCAGACCTTTGCACTTGCTCTTTTTTTACACCCTCAGTGGTTTTTACCAGTAATATTTAGAGAACAGTAAGATTGATGAAAGCACTACATCATAATGTTCAAAAGTCTTCCCCATTTCCATTACAGCTCAAAGTAATTTTCAGTGTGCTCATCTACAGTTTATGACATGACATGACATGACTGACTCTTCTCTCACCTTCAAATTCCCAAGTAAGAAAGTGCAAAAAAGCCTCGCAGATCACCAGCCCTGAAATCTTACCCTGTTTAGATCATGGGATGGTGGGGTCAGCTGAGTGGCATCGGGTGGAGGAGCAGAAAGCAAGTTGTTTGGGTAATCTAGAAGGTAACAAACCACGCTGGTGTGACCGCCTTTGGCTGCCTCAATTAGCATAGTTGATCCATCCTGAAGAGGGAAAGATCACAGAGTTAGAAAAGATCATCATTTAACAGCACTGACATCATCAAAACAACACTGCAGCATTTTGGGAGACACAACACAGTACCTATGATGACTGCTTTCTGCTCTAGTAAATACTCAATCTCCACAAGTTCACATCAAAACTTAAGGACTTGATGAAATATTACAAAAAAAAAAGAAATAGTACTTTAAAAATTTTTTCCTCTTCCACAATCAGGACTTTACAACTGCACGGCAGCCTTTATATTCATGATTATCGAGAGACCTGCACTAACTCCAACAATACGTACATGAGCAGAATATCTGCTTGTGGAAACTTCCACTTAAATCATGACAGGTTGGATGAGTTGCAGAGAATACAAAAGGAGAAAATTCAGCTGGATATCCTCAGTTTTAGAGGAAAATGAGGCAGCTGAGGGACAAACCTTGAGTCTGTGTGTGGGATCAGCACCATGAGCGAGCAGTAACTCCACCACTGCCAAGTGACCTCCGGCACAGGCCAGCGACAACACTGTGTGATCGTTGTTTGCTGTGGTCCTGTTCACATTTGCTCCTGCAAGAACAGAAGGGGAAACATCAGCTAAAAAAGGCTTCAATGGGTTCACCTCTATCAAAAGGAACAGAATTAACTACTCTGCAATCTACACAGGGAAAATTCCATCCTGCTGGATGTCCTAGTCCATGCAAGGCCAGGACAAGAAAAATCCATGAGAATCAGCCCAAGAGAGAGAAAATGGAAATTTCGGGTTGGTATCAAAACATCAAGCAAGCTATAGTCAAAACCTGGAAATCAACAGGCACTTGTAGTTCAACTCCCAAAGACAGTGCTCCAAAGCTGCACCAGGAGCATGGAAACCCCAGTGATCCCTACTACTGCTGCTTTTACTAGGAATTAAAGACTGAAATACACTGTTCTCACAACTAGTTGCAGTTCCACTAATCTCAGCAGAAACCACAGGTAATCATTACATGCCTAGTTGGAGAATCAATTGCCTACTTGAGTTAGGATATTTAAAACAAATCCAAGGTAGTTACACTAGTTCTGACATGTTCTTAACTTAGAGTGTTTCTAATGTCAGGAAAACCCAAACCTTCCCACACTCTTACCTTTGCTAATCAAGAACTGAACAGTGCAAACATGACCTGCCCTGGCAGCTTTCATGAGAGGGGTTCTTCCACCTTCTGATTCATGCTCCTAGAGCAGAAAAACAAAGGCTTCAAAATCCAAAGTAGCATGTGAAAGGAGGCAAGCCAGCCTTCTGTGTTTTTGAATGGAAAGGTACTAGACATGGAACATCCTTCTTTAGTGTTTCACAAACTTAAACATATATATTTGGCTAACATTTGAACTGAGGGTATCTTGGAAGCAGATGAACCATTCACCACCTGTCTCTGCACAGGTGTGATCCCTGGACAAGAAGCACTCAGGCACATGGTGGGGATTTTAGTCAAACAGGACATCTTCTGACATGCTTAACTTCACTTTTTGACAACACACCGGTGTACAAGCCTACTGAAAAGTAAAAATCAGTTTACCTCCATCATCTTAATTCCATTACACTACATCAAACACACTGCCAACTATCTGATGCATAAGGAATAGAACATATTTGCAGGTACAAGGACTAGCCCAGAATCAGCTCGACAATGTGAAGCTGAATACCATTACAAAAGAATGAAATCCCCTATTTTCCTGTCCAGGCAACCTTGAATGGCTTGCAAATGCTTTAGACATCAATCACCAGAGGACTGAACTGATCTCAGCACTTCAGGGTAATTTAACAGCCTAAAATACATTAAAGAACATGTAAGTTTTTAGCAACGAACACAGAAACAAACAAAAGTAATGAGATGCTGATGATCTTATCTTCTACTTAGATTTTTTAAAGAAGGTAAATGACTTACCAGATCTGCACCTGCCTGAAGTAAGACATCTGCTACATCGGTGTGGCCGTTTTCGCAGGCATACGTCAGTGCCGTGTCACCTGTTGCTGTTGTTGCGTGCACATTAGCCCCTGAAACAGTAGTGACAAAACCTTGTAAGCTTTATGATGGGCATCGCAGAAAATAGGCAAGCCTCCACCATCTTTATGGGATCAAACAGCAAATTAAACTTCCCCCTTCCAATCCAGCATCTATTAAACTGATAACTGGATCATACTCTAGAGGAATAAAAACACAAACTACAAGGTAGTCCCAAGCAAGTTTACATCAACTCAATCTTCAAAAGCTAAATTAGAGTCCAACCAGTAAATTACTTAGGGCTCCAAAGACGTTCACGTTCAACTTCAAGAAGCGGCTCAAGAAAATGTAATGAATATCAAAAAAAGTATTTTTCTCTTAGATTAAGCTTCTACAAAAGTGTTAACCAAATGACTCCATACCTGCAGCTAATAAATATTTAACCAGCTCCAAATGCCCCTCCTGAGCAGCCTCCATCAAAGGTGTGGAACAGCCGAGTTCTATGTCAGCTCCTGCTTTAATGAGAAAATCAGCCACCTCCAAAAACCCTCCACAGCAAGCCAGAGTCAATGCAGTTTCTTGCGTTTCCTCTGTCTGAGCATTGATGTTTGCTCCTTCAAAAAACACGAAACACCAGTTAGAGAAGGCAGGATCAGCAGACAAACCACTTCCATATGCACAAGGCATCTTATTACCAAAGAAAACAAAAATCACAGTAACTTCGTGCTTTTTTCCCCAACATATGCAGCTGCCTGCTAAGTTCCAGCCCGCAGAAGGCCCCGCAGCAGTTACCTTGCCCAAGTAATAGTGCCACCATCTCCTCATGGCCTTCTCGAGCTGCCTCCATCAGTGGTGTGTATCCTTCATCATTGACCTCTTCCAAGTTAGCCCCACGTTCAATTAACAAAGCCGCCAGCTCGACGTGCCCGCCACAGGCTGCCAGAGTCAACGGAGACTCAAAGGAGTCCGCAGGCATGTTCACCTGAGCTCCGCTGTCCAGAAGTAATCTTGCCACTTCCACGTGACCATCCTGGAAATGGAAAAAACAAGATCAAAAGATTGACCAAATGGAAAAACTGCTCTTCTCCACAGCTTTGTCACCAACTCAAATTCCCTCAAAAGACACAAAAAGCAATGAGTGAGTAAAATGAGTCCAAAAAATACAATTAAACTTGCTGTACAATTTTCCTGAATATTTTCCCGAAGTATTTGGATAAAGGATAACATCTATTGAACAGGCACCTGAAGAAATGCTGAGCATGTTTTACTGAGTATGTGCCATTCAAAACTAAAACACGATGAACCTCATATCAGACCTCTTTGTCAACGGTGTAAGTAACAAGCTGGACGACGTTGTATCAGACTCGATTTCAGGTGTTTGGGATCAACTTACTTGGGGTTACTTGGGGGTGGGGGGAACTCCAAAATAAAGCCCAGAAAGCTGAGAGGGAGCTCGCCACTATTTTAGAAGCTTGTCTCCCCCACAAGAACAATAGTGAGATCCTTCTGCCTTCTCCCTTTCTTAAGAAGCAGCCGTGCACGCTGACCTCGCTTGCCTCATGGCTCCCGCAAAATTATTTCACTGCTCAATTTAACAGCAGAGTCAAGACTTACTTTTTCTCCTTCCAACAGAAAAGCCAAAATGAGACCGTTTGTCAGGGGTTCCTTCCACATCCCAGGAGCCACCCACCTGAGCAACAGCTTTCCCTTGGCAGGATCCTGGCAGGGTTTTCCAGATACCAGGATCGTGCTGTCAAACCTGTTCTGCCAAAAGGTAGCTCCTAAGTTTGCTTTCTTCCTTTAAAAATACTTGAGCATAGGATCTCCGTCATATATTCAGTATGCCATAAATTCAGGAACTATTTGAAGCGGCTTTTCAGCTCTGTGTTTGCACTGGAGGCCTGACAGTGACACATCCAACTGCCATTCCATTCTGCTTTGTTCAGACAGAAGCAGAGACCGGCTTGGTTGCTGCGCTCCAACAACAGCATAAACTCTCCAAGCTGGTTTTCTCCATGAGAAGATCACCACCACTCCAACTTGGAGTAACCATAATCTGCCACACAAAACACCAGAGGGCTGCAGCAAATAAACAGCCACTCACCAGGAGCACAAGGCTATCCCAAGGCTGTCGCTGAATGAGGTAAGTACACCTTGATCTCAGATTAATTCCTAAGACGCAGCAAATCGCAGCCACAGCCATCCTTGCCAAGCTGGAAACCACGACTCCAAAAAGTTCTTTTCCAGACAAAATACCAAACTGCATCTGACATTTTTCCGCTTCATTTTCTCAAGTGTTTCATACCTTCTTCTGATATCCAGGGAGCAAAACATGGTTTCCTCTCGGAAAAATATCTAGGACATTAACTAGGACATATTCACCTTTTACATGAAATGACAGTACTATTTTAGGGAAAAACTCCAAGACTCCATAAAGAATCTTTCCTCAGGGAAATGCAGAGACGGTGCCTCATCCATCAGGCTCTGGCAAGACAGCTCACTGCTCACCCCCGATGCACGACAGGGACGGCACAACGCAGCACCAAGGTTTGCTTCAAAGCTTCCTATGTGGGCCAAGCAGCCTGCAGGAGAACTGCTGGTGCTTCACCACACAAGGGAATTGGACTCATGTTTTAATAAACCTTGCAATGGGGTGGGGCTGTTGAGCTCTCCTATAACAGCCAGGGAAAGCCTTCCAACTGGTAATAGACCAGAAAAAGCCACCTGAGCAACCTGCACAAGAGCACCAACTGCATTTTAAAGATGAAGCTTTGTGGCCATCAGTCCTTCAGCGAGAGGAAACGCCAACTAGACCAACCTGCTCTTTGCTCCCACAAGGCAAGTGCCATTGCCCAACACTTCATTTGCATTAAATCAATATTAGCTGCTGTCTATAAAAAACTCTCAGGCAAAAGTCTTCCTGAATGCCTTGTAGGACAAAATTTAAACCTGCCCTGGCTATGCCACAGGCAGACAGTTCTGTTAGCATACATTCAAGTTCAATGCTGCTCTAGAGAAGGAAGTTTTCTAGTGCCACTGAAGAGCAGTAACTGTTTCTGCACAAAGAACATGCTGAGATGGAAGTCCTTGCTCTGCTTCAGTGCACACTGCAAGCTACTGCACACTGCATACTGCTAGAGAAAGCTGCTCCTTCTCTCGTCAGCAGAGCTAAAGGTATGAGACTCTCAACTATCTGCCAGCTCTGAGCACCAGCCTGGAACTGCCTCCCTAGGAACAGCTTCCTGCAGAAATAAGGGAGAAGAATTTTTTCCTATTGCTCAGCAACTCTTAACAAAAATTAGGCCTTAACATCCCTGTGGGTCCAATGGAATTTTGTTAGTCTATCAGAGGAGTTAAAAGGGCGGAAGAGAATGGCAAGGAAAGGAAGGCTTGATCCACAGCTCCACCACAAAAATATCCTGGTGAGAAGGCAACTACAACACCAAACAAGGCAATTTTAACATCACCTTCCAGGAACTGGCTGCAAGGCCATTCCCAAGGATATTTTTGTGGCTGCTCTAGTGAGATTTCAGGGTGAGATAAAGGACAGCTCGAGTTCTGTTTATCTACGTGACTTTCTTTCCAACAACTTTTAAGAAGTATAATGGTTTCTGTTAATCATTCCCCTATCTGAAACCATTAACTTTCTGGAACAGACATAACCGGCTGATTTTAGAACCATTACAGTTGTTTCAGCAAAGGGCAGACTAAATAGGGATTTACTGCCCTCCTCTATAGCCACAGGTTCACAGTGTAACATTACACAAGGCTAATGCCATGAAAATCCCAACACACGAGGAATCTATTTGGAGACAAGGAAAAAAAGGAAATTTAAAAAATTAATTCTGAATTCAACAATTAAGTTCCATATTCAGATGAACACAACCACCTCAGATGGACAAAGAAGCAACATCCAAGTACGCTCACTAACAAGAACTAACAATTGCCTCTTTCATTTCCTAGTTGCTTCCCAAACAGCTTCTGATCCTGTGTTTTCAAGGAGTACGTGGTTGTGTGAACTATACTGAAACATGTTATACATGTAACCACCTGCCTACAAATTCCTTTATCATAATCGAGGTTTGTTAAATGCCTCCAAAAGCCAGGTTATGATCATATTCATTGCCTGTGTTTAGCACATCAGAAATGTTAAAAGCACTTCAACAACTACTGAGAATCTTCCCACTTGAAGTTATCTAATTTCTGAATTCTTACATAAAGTATTTTCCCATCACTAACTTCCCATCAAGTAGACAAGAGAACCAAAACATCACAGTTAGATTCTGTACCAGAAGGAGACTAAAAGGAACCACTTTCTCCCTCTTCGGGAAGAAAAGGGAGCCCACACATCCAACTGCTCAAGCCGTACGACTCTTACCATGCATGCCTCCATGAGAGCAGTGTGCATCTCATCTGTCTTGTGCTCCTGGTCTGCACCAGCTTCCAGCAGAAACCTCACCATTTCCAGATGGCCTGTGTGGAGAAAACAGTTAATAGAGAGAAACTGCTTGAGAAAGTGCATTTCAACACTCATTGGAAGGATCTAAAATACATAATGAAGGCCACGGATGTCCATGTTACAACATAAAAAATCCACTCTAGAAAAGTATGTTTGTATCTCTGCCATCTATGTGCACAGCAACTTATCAGTGTAGTTGACAAAAAACATAAATGAAAGATTACAACTAACTTTTATAAAGGTGCTACACAAGTATCTCTGCTACCAACATCAACTACTCCGCGATGGCAAGGGCCTAATAAAACATGTCCTAAGTGACTATAACAGCAGCTGCTGGGCTGTAGGAACATATTTCGCCTCCTAATTAAACATCTTCATCCCTTTCTTGGGTGCTGCAAGTTTGCTGGCTAATGCTCTAAGGGAGGCAACAAAGGTCTGTTGCCCTCAGCACTGACACCTAAAAGGCAAGGTCCTAAATTTTCCATGACTTGCAAGTACCAAGTCCTCTAAAATGAAATAATTTCTGTACTTAAGCAGAGGTACCCTATATAATACAACTGTAATACAGAAAGTTTAGTTTACTTATTGTGTGATAAAACACATTAATTCCTTGTCCCCGGATTTATTTAACAGAGCATCTTCTAACGCATCATAACTCAGAGCAAAGGTTTAGGTCTTGATACTCAGACTCTGCACACAGCCAGGGTAAGAGCACCACAGTGTCTACTCACAGCCTTTAAATTCCCCTGGTTGTGGGCAGCAAGGCCGAACAAATCCATGTTCGAAGCGCCTCTTCGGCCCTGACATTATTCCACACTTGTTACCGTACCTTTGTAGCAAGCCAGCGTCAGCGCGCTCTCCTTGAATTCATTGGAATGCGTATTGATGCCCGCTCCGTTTTCCAGCAGCACCCTGGCCACTTCCACATGGCCAGCACTCCCAGCTTCCATCAGCGGCGTGTGACCGTTCTCATTGTGGTCCTCAATGCTCGCACCCGACTCCAGCAGCACCTTCACAACATCCACGTAGCCCCCGGCACAGGCGTAGGTCAGGGCTGTGTTGCCTAAAGCCAGAGAGAGCAAGGGTTGTTTCTTCACCCAGAACTTCACCTGATGCTCCATTCCATCCCTTTTACCCAGACACCTGATGGAACAGGGCTTTTCAGGCTACAGATGAAGAACTACAGGGAGGGGGAAATAAGCAATGGCACTGAGCAGCTCGGTGCTGACAGACCGAGGACCTCCTTGCGCCTGTACTGATGCACCTCTCTTCCCATTTCTAGCCCAGCTTCCATCACAAAGTCCCATCCATTTTCCCTGTTAATCAGCAGGAGTACACGATGCTGCAAGAATGAAAGCTCGAAACCAGGAGCAGAATGAATTGCCGCTTCTAAATCAAGTCTTAAACACCTCCAAGGGGCTGGTTCCAAAATGTTCATAGTCTTTACAGGGAGATGAAAATAACTTCAGTGGGAAAAATACAAAAAACATGGATGTGCACACAGCAGTCAAAGAATCTGCCTTTATGAAAGACACCATGAAAACAGTTAAAGGTCAAGGCCATATTGCTACTGAGAGAACTACTTCACTGAAAAAATACTAAAAAAAATAGATAAGGTGTCTTCTGGTATCCCCCTCTCCTCCTCACTCAGGGTCAGCTCTCCATTCATCAGTTACTTGTGACTACACACCAGCTCTCCACTTCCAGGCTACAAAAACTCAGAAGATTTCCCAATCTGGTCATTTCAACACAAATGGCTAGCAAATTACCTTGGAAAGCGGCGGGGGGGGCCATCTTCTCATGTTTCCTGTTTTCCCCTTGTTTCCTAGACCTGCACCAAGTAACTTTTCAATGTACACACAAACTTACCAAACTGTGCTTCAAATGTGACAACAAATCCTATGTACTCAAACACCTTCCAGTTACTAACTGACCGTATGCACCTTTGTACCTCTCCGTAACATTTTATCTGCATCCAACAGTATTTCAGAGTTTCACTTAGAAAAGAGAATTTAAACAGCAAAACCACAAGGAAACATTCTGCCTTGCTGGGCTGAGAGCCACTGCTCCCAAACTTCCATGCCAGGTTCCCTGCACACCACAAATCCCAGCTCTCCAGTCGTTCCCAACACCCTCTTTACCTGTGGATGACTGTGCGTTCACATCAGCACCGTGAGCTAGCAGCAGCTTGACAATTTTGACGTGTCCGCCATTGGCAGCAGCCATTAGAGGTGTGATGTCTCCTTTGATTCCCCGGTCCTCCACATTGGCATGCATTGCCAGGAGAACCTGCCAAGAGACAGTGATCAACAACAAAAGTGGAGTGAACACAAACTCTGCCTCTGCACTACAAACCCCCACCTTCAGTGCTGTGTGAGCAACCCTTGCAGAAAATAAGCACCAAGAATGCATTAGCAACATTCAGTGTACGTGTGAGACTCGTTTGCCAGCAAATTGCCATTTCCCACTACTTTAACACTCCCTTCCAGGTGCACAAGATGGTAATATATCGATTTAACACTTCTTTTTGTACAACACACACATAGTACAAACAGCCAGGAAACCAACCTGTGCAAGCTCATAATATCCTGCTGAGCAGGCCAAACAAAGGAGGCTTTCCCCTTCTTCTGTGTGCTCATTCACACTCCGGCCTTCAATAAGCAACTTCCGCACAGCATTCACATCTCCTTCGGAACAAGCCTCGGCCAAGCTGCGGCTAACAAGGGAGAAAGCATTGAAAGTGGAAATGGACTATGCCTCAACTCCAGTGTGCCATGAGGACGCAGTCAGCAAAAAAGGAAACACGAGCTAAAAACGTGCCAATTGCTAATTAAAGAAATGCCAGTTTTACACTTGAGGTTTCCCAGCTAACTTGGCCGAAAATTGTGTCCATACCCACTCCTGCTATTAATTTTTAACAGAAGTTTACATGAGAAACATATGCAGCACACCCCAGGACCAGAGCACACGGAAATCACCTGTCAGTCTTAAGAAAACTTTACTTGTTCAGGACTGTAACTGTTAATTAAACTAAAACAAATCACTCACATCACTCTCCTTCTGTAAGAAACTTAACCACTTCCCCTCTCTCCTGTGCTGAAAATACCGGGATCTTGTAACCAGACACAATTTTAACACATGGAGAATTAGTTCTCAAATACGTCTCTTCACTACATGTTGACCTTTTCTTTTAAATTTCCAACATCCTCTGTCCCTGTAACAATTTTGGCAACCACCACCATTCCCAAGAAAGAGGTGCTGGGGAAAAGAAGGGATATACACAGAATAGAAGCAGACATAACCCAAAATTATTCTGCTCTTCATGTGTCCTGCTCCCACAGCAAGGGAACTGGAGTTATTCCGTATAGAAGGAACAAACTTCCAACAAGCACAGCAGCACTTGATTGTGCTACGAACACTGTTTCCACTGCACGGAAGCCTAATGACAGTCTGGAAGGAAACCTCCTTCTTCTTTCCCTCCTGAATACCCCACTAAGACAAAATCCCACATATAAAGCCACAAAGTCCAGTACAAGAGCAGCAACTCCCTGGCTGAAGCTCTCTCCAGGGTCCTGTGTGACACTGACCACCATGGAGCTCCAATCTCTCAAGGCTGCTTCCCTTCCTCAATTAAAAAGGCACTCTGAAATTCCCTAAAAGATTTTTTTTCATCTGAAATCTTGTTTCATGCTATCACTGAATGACCCATTTTGGGATTTGCAACTCTTTGAAACAGTTCTAACGCCCATACTACCGAAGAGCTTAGAAATGTTTCTATAGTTGGTCACGAAAAACTACTTGGAGTGTCATTTCAGAATTCGAAGCAGCATTAATTGCTTCACTCTCTACTGCAAGACCTGCCAGTCCACAATTATTTAAACAGGAGAAGCACAGGTGACAACTTGGCACCAATTCCACTTGAGTAAGAGTTGCATCATCCCGTAAGCACAAGTGACAAAACAAGAAAAACTGCTTCTAAAAGTAGCAAAGGGCTGAAAAACTCCAGGATAAAGGCTGACTTACTTGTCCGTCTGCCCTGCATTCGCTGTGCTCTCTGCTCTCATCCGGGTCAGCGCAGCGGCAGCTTCATCCAACGCGCAGCTGACCGAGGAGGTCAGCCTGCGGAGCACCTCGGGATCCGCAAAGGCTTTCCCATCCGCTGTCGACAGCTTCCCTATTCCTGCCACCCCAATTCACAACCAACGGGGACACGTGCCAGGAAAGGAGAGAACAGACAAGTTGAAATTGAGTCTATGAGATCTGTCGGCAGAAACATTCCAAGCACAATCAACTACAGCTTCCAAAACGATGGGTTTAACTGTTTTACAACACTAATTTAAAAGCTGCACGTGACTGAAACCCTCCAACCCACAGAAGAAATCCGTTTTCAGCTACTGAAACTACTTAGTACAAGCAACTACTACAGCTTTTCACACAGCAACTGTTACAAAATAAAGCATATTTAGCAATTTAGGGTTTGACATAATGGCACAAGCCAATGACAGGCAGCAATTTTCATTCAGGCTTTTAGAACGCCAACACTGGAGAAATCTGATTTGAAGCATCTTCACATGAAATTCTGACTTTCGAAACCTTGAAATACTCTAAAATAAACTTTTTTCTCTTCCGTGACGCCCCTGCCAAGTCCACCCCACTGTACATTTTGCAGTTTTATCATGCTCCTATGGATTAGCCTTATGCAAGTGATTCCAGTATGGACTCTTGTAAGAGCTTTGGGGTTACAACCGTACGGGACATGAGGACTTACCCGCAGCTTCAAGTAAAGCTTCTAATCTTGCCTGGGTTTCGGGATCTACTGTTCTCAGGTCAGCACCATCAGCAGTACTTGACAGCAGCAATTTAGAAGCTGTTTCCAACATAGGGTTTTCGAGATCATCCTGATCCAAGATAAATGATTCCACCTGAAAAGTAACAGACCTGGTTTAAGAATGATATAACTGACCAAAATAGACTTAAAACACAAAAACCCTACAGCTGCAGTTATTATTTAAACATTGTATTTTAGAGTACTTTGTTGGCCCCAGGTATCTCACTTTGGGTCTGATGTCTCCTAATCCAGCATCCAAAGAAAATAACCAAAAGGACAAGCAACACCTTCCACATAGTTATCAACTCCACTACAAAATGACTTCATGTTACAGAATCTTCCTCAACAAAACATTTATTTTAAACTTCATCTATAGAATATGCAACTGTGTATCTGCCTTTTTTAGAAAACAGATGCTGAGTTGTCCAAGTTCTTCTGTAGACCCTACTTTCCTGTGCTGTCCATTTGCTTTTGCTGTGAAATATGTAGAAATTAAGGAAGAGACGAGTGTATTAGAGAGGAAAGCCCTAATACTCATTTCTGTTATCCTGCCTGCTAGAGGACGACTGGGGCAAGTAGGTTAGAGAAGACACTTGTCAGAGAATTCCATGAACTCACTCCGCGGCCTGTGAACTAGTCACCAAAACAATTATCAAATTATAAAGACCAAGTCAAGCATCCCCCTACAAAGCTCAACAGCTTCCAAAATTCCCAGTTTCAAAACCAAAACCCCAATCCCAACCCAAAATCAGAATCAATTGAAACGCTAGTCTGCCCAACAGAGAAACCACGTGTGCCAGCCACCTCTACAACAATTAAAAACTGCAGTCACCTCCAGAAAAAAGCAGCCGCTGTCTGTATCTATTTCCACATGGACTATACCTCATTAAGACAGAAAATTTTTTTTATTCTTAAGCTTCATTTGTGTCTCCAAAGTTCCAAAGTAGTCCCATGAGCATCACAAGTTCAGATTCCTGCAGATAAATTCCCCAACAATCCATCTATGTGGGTAGATAAACCACAAGAGCAAGCAGTTCATCTAAGGACTCCTGGAAGGTCCCTCCAGCCTCCCATCCGTTCTCTTGTCACAAGTTGCTCATGCAACTTTTGCCTTCTGCCGCCTGTCTCTCGGTCAACACTTCTAGGAGACACATTCAGCTTCAGCCTAAATGCCTTGTTTGCTAAGGAAGGCAGGCTGAGATCTACTTCCCAAATTTCTTCATTTTATCCCTTCAACACCACCACTGAGAAACAAAACCTCTTGTCAGCTCTTGCAACACTCAAACGTACATCTCAAGGGCACCTCTAAAGCCTCCCTCTGCTCTTTTGCAGCCTCTCTGTCCACCTCCTCCTCCAAATCTGGGAACATGAAGCTGAAAGGAAGGACTTTCAACTTCAGATCAAAGTGGCTCTGATGCCAAGAGCGGGACAGTCCAGCAGCACTGCCTGTCACCCCTCAGCACTGTTTTTTTCCAAGTGATACTTGCACAGGCTGCTCTCTCCGGTCTGGCAAACTGGTGAAGACAACTCCTAGTTTCCTTCCCAGTCCTAAGGAACAGTTTACTCCCGCCTTACCAGGGCCCTTTGCCCATCACCGCTCTCTGCACCTACAATACTATTTTAGGCCTGTTTCGGTTCATCTGAGGACTTGCCATTTGTCTTCTTCCAGAGGACAGCCTGCTGCGGCAAGACAGAGGAACCGCTGCGCTGTTCAGGAGCCAAGCGACAGATTTCACCACTGGAAAGGCAAACTCCGAAGCCGTCGCAAGGATTCTTGGCTCACCCACCTCATGCAAAATCCCAACTGCTCAGATTAACCGAAAAAATCTCCTCCAAGTGAAATAATGAACAGCTGGTCGTGGTTCTTCCTAACACTATGAAATATTTGCTAAGAAAAAAGTCAAAATAGGAAAACTACTCTCCCCCACACATATCCTCTCCCCAAAATTAGGTCTTTCATGCAGTTTAAGTTTCAAACGGAAAAATCCTCCCATCTTCCTTCCAGCTAAGAATATGTGCATGGTGTGATTAAATAAACAACCCAAGGAGAACAGGGAGAAGCAGAAATCCACCCACAAACAACACAGCACCGAGACACCCACGAGGGACCAGGAGAAAACATCCTCACAATACAGTTTTGGGAATGTTTATATTATGTGCTGTCACTGAAAACATTTAGAACAATATCAAGAAATTAACTTATTGGAAAAACACTTTGGACTATTTTTTAATATTAAATACAGAGCAAAAATCTTTCCTATTGCAAGGTAGAAGAGATCCACCTTCAGCCTGCTGCACTTCTCATTTCCTCTGCAGTTTCAAAATTGTTATTTACCTTCAGAGTTTCATTAGATGTACAGTCTTGTCTTTTCAGTTTTTCTAGACAACACCAACTACCATACAGGGATAGTGACAAAGACACAGTGTATCAAAGCAGGGAATAAAACCGTATTTTGGTAGAAGGGAAAACTCTACTTCTGTTTCTCAGAAAATCCTGCCCTCTCCACAGAAGCTACAAACGAAGACAAAGCATTTCCATGTCCCAGGTCAAGTAAACAGACGTTTCCTTTAAAGGGCTTCAGATATATTTTATTTCCCTTAACTAAAAAAAAGTGTAGAATAGCATACAAATGCTCCACCTTACATATCAGAATATTTCATCTGCATTCTCCGTCAGTATTCCTCCAATCCAACAATACTCTGACATAAACCAATTGTTCAGACAGGCCCCAACATAAGCCCTTTTACAAGATTTCTCCTACTCTCTCATCCTGCAGTAACAATCTCACGTTCTGTCCTTGCCTAGGTTTACTTTGCTCAAAACAATTTTTAGTATATTCGACGCTTCTACTGTCAAAAAGATGCCAGGAGAACACAATTCCCAAGTTCTGGCTGCTCTCAAACAGGACTCATGTCTGTACACCCTGAAGGCAGCCCTCTAAGATGTCAGTAATTCTGTTTTGACTGCCAAACACCAAAAACTGAACATGCATTTGAACAAATGCCAGGTTAGAACAGGAAGACAAAGCACACCTGAGTTGCCCCAACTGGCGTGGCTCTTGCCACCACATAATGCTGAATCAAACAGAGACAGAATTCAGCTCCTGATGCTAACTCTGACTTCATCCATCTCTCTCCATCAAGCACCCGCACATAAAACTGCCACCAGCACAGATCCCACTGTGGACCCAAGTCCGTACACACATAAGCCTCCACATCATCTCACACAGATGTAAACTAAGGTCAAAGAATCAACTTCCTCTGAGAGTCTCCCTCACAATAAGAAGATGCAACAAAAAACCAAGTAACTACACACACATAAAAAAAACTCCAGACAAACAAACAAACCCCAGAGAAACAACACTCATGCAATAAGGACTTGAAGAAAAGCGTTGGGTTATCTACTGATTTCAAATTTACTACTTTTGAGGCTAAACATGGATTAGCACCTTCCTGATTTTACTCCAGGCCAGGGAGAAAGGGAGAAGGGAAGATACATCCCACCTAAAAACAACTGTCTCTTCACATCATCTCCACTTAGGAGGAAGAAATGCAGTACCCAACACCAAGCAGCTCCTCTAGAACCACACCATCGACTAAGGTATCAAGCTAGGCAAGTCTCTGAAATACCAATTTAGGCACTGTATACTCATTTTAACATGACAAGCTTAAAACGACAGCAACTCTAACCTTACTCCCTGCAGAAGAACCTGTCACCAGTGTATCATTACCTGAGAGCTTTATAATCAGCTGAACTCTATCAGAATAAAAACAACTCTTAAAAACTTGCTTTATGAACAAGGCAGAAAAGACTTGGTTTCCAGCACCCACCACCCTCACCGCAATGCCACAAGCCCATTATTTATCCATCTAATCAGTGCATGGCTCTGCTCATTTACAGAGCATCTCCAGCATTTGATTATCAGTGATTCGCAGTTTTCCTAAATGACATCTTTGCTATAAGGAGAACCCAGAAGCATTAAGAAAAGGCTGTAAAAAGTAATCTTCTCCTTCCCATCTCAGGTTCCCTGTCTGATTCCAAGAGCCCATTTTGCTGAGCCCATTCCCTGCTCCTTCTCCTTCAGGCCGTCCTGCATGCACCCAGTGTTGATGTGCTCCTGGTTTCCAGCATTTAGCCAGAGCAAGCACTCTGTCTGAACTATAAAAACTAAAATCATGTCTGTAATGTGCCATGTGGAGGCAGAGCAGCAACGAGTTGCCTAAATGGTACATTTGGGCACTCAGCGTCATTACCCAGCCCAAACACTTGCTCAGAAGAACCTGAATGGCACTTTTGGCCAAACATCCAGTGACATCTCACTGGAAGCAATGCAAGTTCCGAGCTGCATTTCAGCCATTTATAATAAGATAGCAGACAGCACGATATCTCTGTCTCTCACGGACATGCTCAAAGCACTACTGAAGAGTTCTTTAAGCAGTACCAAAGAAGCAGTGCACTGCAGTGAAGTGTCTGGCAGCCAGGCTGCACACAACAGCTCTCCACAGCTGCAAAATAGCAAGTCGGGCTCATTAACGTAACAGGATTTATTTTTTAAGCTTCAGTGTTTTTAAGCACCATAATGTAAAATAGCAGCATCTGAAACCGGATTTGGATGAACCACACTAGCTCAGACAAGTATTAAAAGACACAAAAATCACACCTTTCATGAAAAATTATTTTCTCTGCAGGTTTTTTTTCTTATTTTTGGGGCTGGCCCCTAATTTCCAGTCTTAAAATCCAACACAGCTGTGTCTCAGATTTTCTCAGATGAGTCCCATGACTTTTACCATATAGTGGGCACTGAAGACAATTTAGAATTCGCTGAGTTTTTAATCTGGCATTTGGGCCTTTGGTGTTTGACACCCAGAGGGTGCCAAATGCTTCCTATGAGGACCAGAGCAAAGCCTTTCCCAAGAACCTTAAGGACAAGAACAGCCAGTGGCTATTTCCAGGTAGCAAACTGCACTCCCTAAAATAAATCTTACCAGACACTCCTTTTGGATCAGTTCTTCGTGAGGCACTTACTGCCAATTAGCAAGCACTGTAACAGTTGATTTTTCCCAGCTCCAAAATTTATGGAGAGCAGCAAAATGTTTTAAAAGACAACAATATATTTAGAAAGAATTTTCAACTCTGTTTGGTGTTGCAAAGCCATCTTCAGATCAAAACCACAACTATGACCAGGTCAGTTAATAACCTTTAGTCCTACTATGCTAACTTCAGCCCCACTTCCCTGCTTAAAGAGCAAGGAAGTTTCAGATTCTTTCCTTACTCAGCTAAAAATTATTCCCTTACAGTGAGCAATTTTAATCCTGATTTCCATGAGGAACTCCTAATGCCTGACCTACAGCCACACTGCTTTCCCTGGTGCTCCAGCAACTCCTGTCCAAGACAATCTCAGCTTTCTCTCCAGAATAATTTTAGCTCTCACACCTCTGAGACACCACACCGAAAAACAATTAATCTATCTATCTACACGTCATACATTACTGAGCATTTCTTGACAGTGTATTTTCTACTGTTCACTTCAGGAATGCACTTGAAGTCTGCTTCACACAGAAATAGCAATGTTTATACTATTACCTTGCAAGCGGAACACACAAGAGGAAATAAACCCCCATTCCCAGTGCAAGAACAAAGTCCAGGTCTGACTAATAACTAGCTAAATTCACTTTACAAGACACTCCTAGGTCTTTCTCATGCCTTATATCTAACCATTTGATGCACATCAAGGGATTCGTGAGGCAAGAGTGAATCAAAACAAAGCAATGATGATTTGCAATGTGGCAAACTGGGCCAAGCATTTCAAGCACCATTTTTTCACTTTGGGATCCAAAACACAACATTTAAATAGGCAACTCAAAACCTCTGCAAATTACCAGGTATAATACCCCATACTACAGCAAGAACTTCGTGTCTGCCCTCCTTCACCCTGCTACCTTTTAGCCTTCAGAATATCACCTCTGATGCTTTCAAAATACATGAGCCCATCTCAGTTTCAGGACTGCTTATTGGAAAAAAAACTCTGATTTGAAACATCAAGACTGAGAAATTAACTTACACATGTCTTCAAATACAACAGTGGGAATGGATTTTGACTTTCACAAACTAACTATTGAGGCTAAGTATAGGGTTCTGCCTTTTCATCTACATGTTTCCAGGTGAAACTACCACTTAGTAACACAGATTTCAAGACATTTTAGGACGCAGATCTTCACAGCATCAATAATGCATTATAGAAAAAATTCCATCCAAGGCTTTACTGAAGCCAAGTCTCCGGCAGTGCCTGTCATTTCTGTGGGCCAAACCCTCACCACCACCCCATGTGGATGATACAGCCCTGACGTGAAAATGATGGTTTCCTGGCTCCTTACACAAGACACCATTTTCTTTAAAGATCAGCTCCCTGGTCACTGCAAGGGAAAGCAGACATGGAAGCCAAGTGCAGCAGACGATCAAGTGCCCACTCCATTTCAGCCTTGCAGATTTTGTGTGTTTTCCTCAAATCTGTTTTCTAAGAGGAACAAGCTGTGTGATTCTCACTTGCCCTACCCTGCTACTACAGCAGTGCTGTCACCACAGACACCGTCTGACAGCACCACCTATTCCCTGCACAGTGAGGATCGCTCCCACTTATCTGGGATACACAATCAGATCCTTTGTCTTCCCAACGCACACTGACCCTCCCCAAACCAAAATGCCTCGTTCAGCAAAAATCTGAAGTCTGGCAGCTGGAACATCTCAACAGTATCTTCTTTCATTTTATTCCTTCAACTGTACACTCCATTTCTCTTGCTGCTGCTACAAAAATTAAAAGGGGGAGAGGAGGACGGGGGCGAGAGGAGTCAACGTGCTGGTGAAATGGCATAACACGGTCCCCACGACTGGCACCAGCCAAGTCTCTGCTGCAGGGACACCTGCATTAGGACTGCAGTGTGCTTCTGATGACGAGACAGGTGCTGAGGTATTCACAGGAAAATTCCCTCCTCTCCTCCGCACACTGCATTCCCAGCAGCATACACAGCAATAAAAACAAACAGGCAGGCATGCTGAAAGCTGTAGCTATGAGAAGGTTGTGAAACTACAAGGAATAATATTCTTTTTCCATTTCAAACCCTTATTCCAAGCACTTGGAATACTTCCACATGAAGCAAATTCATGCATTAACTGGTCTTCAGCTGCAACCGTTCATGCAAGAAAAATTTCATGCCAGTGTAAAAATAACAACACCTCGTCTCACTATCATTTTAAGTTCCCTGCCCCAATTTCACATTTATGTGGGGGGAAAAAACACACATTTTAGTCTCTAACATGAATAACAAGATGTAAACATTACAATAAAAAACACATTGAAACACGTACTCATGTCTTTGAAAGCTGAGCTTCAGACAACACTGTTACATCAACAATATAAAACTGCCATATTTTCAATCCCTTAACACAAGTTGGCGCCTTCACTCTCCTCCCAACCCTCCCTCAACCTGAACTTGTGATAGAAACCCCTTCTTTTGGAGTAGGCTTGGAAAGAACTGAACACAGAAGCAAAGCCTTGAATGTATGAATAACTCATATATATCACCGGAGATGGGGTGGTCTGCATCAGAGCCACAGACAAACAGCAACACCTGTAATAAAGGTTCCTCCCATGCTGTTGCAGAACCAAAATGGAAACCAACCCCTGCAAAATACCCCTGACAACTGAAGGATACTCAAGCGACAGCCTGAGCCTATGCAGGCAGTTTTCACCACCCTCAGCAAGTCACCCGTCAAGTCTTCCCCACTGTTATGTCTGTTTAGCAGAGACAAAGTAAAGGGAGCCATGAAGAAGGAGATGGTGCCACTGGGCTTCCCAGAATCACCCTCTTCCCTTGCTGCCAAAATCCCCAAATGTCACACCTGAACAACTGCAGCCCCCTAAGACTCTCCCTCAAGTACCTGAGGTAAGCATCACGTAAGCTACTTAACAAATTACTTATAGGGCCACTCAAACCAGAGCCGCCTCACCGCAGCCATGAAAAGCTTAGAGGGGTTACGCTCCCTCTGACCTCCCAGACTGTGCCACAGGCTCGGTAACAAGAGCTACAGAAATGGCATTTTAGAGTTTTCCTGAAGGACAGCTCAAGGACTCTGAACCTCCTTGTACAAGCATATCCCAAGGACCATCACCACAGACTCGGACAGAACCTTAAACATGACACGGCCAGCTTCGATGAATTCAGTAGTGAGAACTAAGGAATGCAAAAAGCACACAAGTAGTACAGAACAACGTAGTTCTGCAGTAGCTGCTATATGAAGTCATTTCAACTTTGTCAGTTCAATAAGTAAAAACTGGGAAGTACATTAAGCATGACTCTGATCTTAACAGAAGATTTTAGACATCTACCTGAAACACACTTCATTCGCAGCAACACCAGCATCTCCAGACAGTGTGTGCACCGCTGAGAAATGACCGAGGAGTCCTGCTGTGCACTGTTACATCCTATTCCTCACTGCCCTACTTTCAAGGGACTAATTATTCTCTTAAGCCTTGTTTAAGGAAGGTGAGCTCCCAAGAAAGAGAAAATCCTTCTCTAACAGTTGGTCACATTCCTTTTCCACCGGACTCACCTTTTGCCTTGACTGTCCAAGGATAGATTTGACTAATTCTCAATACAAGACACTTCTAAGCATGCAACGAAGCACACCTTGCTACACTGACAGATCCACAGTGACTGACTTGGATCCTTGAAGCATCTTCCTTTAAAATGACACCTATGGAAAAGGTGAAGACCTAAAAGAAACCCCAACCCCCTAAGCTGTTAAAAACACAAAAGCATTGTTTCAATGCTATCTCTACAAGAGTCAAGGTTGAAATCCCAAAGATAATTTATTATCTTTATCAGTGATTAACTTCAGGGGGCTTTTCTACACATTTGTTGCATGCAGAGTCTTCAAGGAGAAGTACCTTGAGCTTTCTTCTCACAGCTCAAGAAACAGTCATTTCTATGTCACTCTCAGACTTTGCTGCAACAGACCAAGACCCTTCACTAATCCTTTGAGAAGGAAGTTTAGAGTAGCTTTGCACAACTAAAGGTGGACCAACTTCTGACAAAAACTTTTTCCGGAATATTTTTCCCCTATTCCATTTCCCCAGCCTCATGCACTGCGTCCAAGTTTCAGCTCAGAACTGTGCACACCCATCCATTTCCAGCTGAAACAAGTTGTTTTTCTGAGGATTGTAGCTCAGCACAGCTAAACAATGGAAACACGACATCCGAACTTGCAAGCGGACAAAGCCAGCAGCAATAAGCTCTGGGCAGACTGAACTGTGGAGCCTCGCCTTCACCCAGATTTCCTAACAGCAGAGCTGAAGTGTGTCCATGCAGGAGCAGCTCTCTCCCATCTGAGCACATGATTATTTCTTGCAGTGCAGCCAGCCCTCGGATCAAAGCAGCTCGTCTAGAGCCCATGCCAAGCAAGCTGCTGAACTTAGCAACCATGCAGATCCAGAGGAAAAAGAGGACAGGCATTTATAGCTCATCATGTCAGTCACAGGCAAGACCACCCTCCTACGCCTCAATCAGAATCATCTATATCCATCCAAAATAAATTTCCCAAAAGGAAGCCTCTGCATGGTGTGTTTTCCCTGACAGAGCATGCTCCATTTCTAAGGTTAAGAAGAGACAAACCACAGACTTTTCCAGTTTTCAACAAGAAATGCTCTAAATTTTTACACTGAATGTGCCAGAAAGCATTTCTCAGCCAGCACAGACTTTCAGCAACCAGCCTAGTCAGCTTGGCTGCATTCCTCCTGCATCCACAAGTGACTACAGCAGTGGTACAGCAGCTACAATTCCCATAAGGAGCTTACTCCTGGTTCCTAACTGTTGTCAGATGACTTTTTTCTGTCTGTTTCCCAATTCTGATCCTAAAGTCAAACTCATCCTCAAAACAGAGGGCAGCTCACATCCTCACTTACACCACAAAGCTTCCAAACAGAAGACACGTCTCCATTCCATGGAAATTCGACATGCAGACAAGCTATCAAGTCAACAGTATTTCGCTTCAACAATATCAGAAGGCAAGTAAATAATCCATGTTTGTCCACGTATTTTCATCCCCACATGCAGATACTTAGATATACGAATTGGGCATATCACGGGACAAGGGAAACAACAGGAGCAGAAATAAAGGATTCCGTATCTTGTATAATGAAGTTATTCTCATTCCTAATGCCCTCTCTTATGGACTCAAACACTGCATCTTCCCATCGCTAAGAAACTCCTTGCCCTCCCCAAACCTTCCAAGGTAATAGCTCTGTTTTCTCCTAGGAGGAGGCCCTCCTGACAGCATTTGCAGAAACCCACCACCAGCACCCACCTGACAGGACCAGCTGTCCTTGGCTCTGCAGTGATGAGGAATACCAGGCACTCCTGTCGTGGGGAAAAAGCGCCCACAATGCTGCGGTTCTGTGAAAGCACGATCAACCTTTGCGAATCCAACACACACTCAGCATTACGCCAATTTACTACTCGAACTGGATCTGGGGTGAACACAGACCTGATGCTTCCGCCTGTGAATTCCCCTTCTCAACAACAAAGCCGTCCAGTTACCAGCAAAACTAAGAAAAAACAATTTCCCTGCTTCATGGACAAGCAAATTTTACTTCTACAGTAGCACTTTGAACATTTTCTCATGCCCAAAAACCACCTGGAGAGCTTTCTTTACAACAGCTGAGGCTGTCACCCAACACTGTGGTATCTCAAAGCTTTAACAACCCCTGTACAACATCAGGTTAATGTCAAGCAAGAAGCAAAGACGCGCACTTTTTTTCAGCCACTGAAAGGATGATATACCAACCCCAGGGCAACAAAATGGCATCCTGTAGTAGGAGCACAGTGGGTTGATGAAGCACGGGAAATGAACTGTGGCAAAAAATGCTGTCACACAACGCACTCCCAAGCCCTGTCGGTCCCCTCCATGGCAGCAGACGGCCTCCTTGCCTGTGCTCAGGAAAATGAAGATCGACTTAGGAGGAAAAGACGTGTCAGTGGCAGACATCCATCTCTCCCCACACTGCAAGGAAGAAAAGCTCTTCTCCTCCCACTCCAGTCTGCCGGTTTTGCCCACTATGTATAACCCACAAGACCTTTCTTGTGTTCCTCTACCACAGGACAATGCAGGGAATTAAAAGCCCTCGAAAAAAATACTGAAAGCACACCTTAGCAGCATATTTCTTCCTCCTTGTTCCTGTGAAAAGGAAATCCTCTTAGATTCTGAATTCTGATCACTCTTGCACACACTCTGCCATGTGCATTTTAGGCAGCAGGTCCACAGTCACCCGTAGGACACACAAATTTATTCAATCATTCACTGTGGCCACTGAGCATAAAACGCAGTGAGCAAGTGGCCTAAACTGCACAGCACCAGTTGGGTTTCAAACAGAAATAGTTTTAAGCTGCCCACATGTTTTCTTAGACAAATTTGGCAGGCAATCTTTCCCTTCTGTAAGTGGTTTTGGTCGGCTGCTCTTCACAACAGCAAGCAAGTGCTCTGCACTGAAGGATGAGGCAGCAGAAGGGAAGGAGGACATGTGGAGGAGGGACAGGATGAACACACAAACAGCCACTCTGTTCCAGTCCAGCTCAGAATTCCCTTTGGCATGAATGAAACACTGACGTGTGCATGGGCTTCTTCACAGCAATACAGCATCTACTGGTGAGCAGATATGTAAAAAAAAAAGAAAAGCAGGAATGCGAGAACAAATTTTTTCATCAAGCAATGCCACGTGTAGCTTGGCTTAGTCAGAGCTTTCCCTTCCCATCATCAAAGCAATTAAGAGCACCAGTTCACTGAAAGGACACCCTACGAGAGGACTCTGTCCCTCTCTGCACGGTCTTAATGCAAAACACAATTCCAAGGCCTGAAAAAGCCACAGAAATGTGCTTTCTTTGCCCCACAACTCATCTTTCCTGACACCAGGAGGTAGCTCCTTTACTCAAGCCATGCTACACTGAGTGACTGATGGACAGAAGATGTGGACGCTAATGCACATTAGAAACAAGAAATACAATATGACATGGCAGAAATTATTGTTACTGGAAGGACAGAGTTTTCAAATATTTCTCTAATAATCAAAAAAGACATTGCAGACATGTATTTTGACTCCAGCATCCCCAAAGTTTAGGTGAAATTGTCAAACCTTTTAGTATATGAAGGTTTAGCTACCATTTCCCTCACTTTTACTTCCCAAGCCAGGAAAGAGCAAAGACACAAGCAAAGCTGCTACTGCCTGAAATTCACCATCCCAGCAGAACCTGGAGACTCAAGAATTGCTCCTTAAGGAAAGTGTTTTAAGTGAGTATCAGGGAAAACGGTTCAGCCCAAAAAATCAAACCCTACGTAAGGGTCAATTTATGGCACACTATAGAAAGCCCTTTTTTCTTCCTGTGCAGATGACTTCTATCAGAACTTGCTTTTATCCTGCTTCCAGAAGTCCTGCAGCCGACATCCAACTTAACCTATCAGGATCAGGGAGGGGATAGCAGAAACCAGAGGTTCTTAGAGGACATCTACATTTCTTCATGTAATTACCTTGCTGAAATAATTACTGATATTAAAAATTGCTGACATCTGTCATCATGAAGCATAACCAAGTCCAAGTATTGTGTAGAGACATTTAATAATGTTAACCAAAAATAGTTTGGGAAGATACGACTAGTTAGGTCAAGAGCTTTGAAATAACTTCGAGTTATTCCATTATTTAATTCATTGGTGTTTATTCCTGTCGTATAAAGTTAAATGAAGAAATAGTTGTGTCACTGTCCCAAACCACCAACCACACTTACGCACACAAAAACTGAGCCCAACAAAGGAGTGAAATGAACCAGCTGAATCGTAATGCAGATTTCCTCTCCTTTTTTGGCATTTACAAGGGAAGTATTTTTTTCAATGAAGGAACTAGTATGGCCTAGTTCACCAATCTTCTCTTACGATTAGAAGTGAAAGGATAAAGTTACAGCAGGAGACAGCTGGATTCAGGATCTGATTAGAATTCCTATTGTTACTGCCTGGGGAACTGAGCACAGAAGGAATTATTTCTAATAATTTCAACTCATTTGGTTAAAATTCTGACAAGCTTGACAGTCCCTGAATTCCTCCTTCAATACAAACTACTGTTAGGCATACCTAATAAATGAGTTACAATTTTTTTTGCTCTATTTGGCACACCCAACTAAAAGCTGCAGCATATTGAACGGATTTGAACAGATTTTAACATATGGTAAATGAACAGACTTGTGAAGGTAGTTAAAGCAGGGCACAAGTATGACTAAATCCAAATACATCTATTTTTCCCATCTTATCAAAAAGAGGTTCTATTTTAAAAAAATAAGTCAGTGTTTAAGGGCAAAGACAGCAAATTTAAGTGGAGTCCTCCCTTTTCAGTGTTTGCTTCCCATGTTAGATACAAACACCATGTGCCAATTTCCTTCCAATCACCACCACAAATTTCATTTCTACTCTCCCCCTTAATGCTTCCGATCGCATCTGTTCCACGAAGATATTTAATCTTATTTATTCCGTATTTACATGGTCATAAAGTGACAGAGAACCACTATTTACACCAGCCAGTTCCCTGGATTTCCTTCTTGCAGGATTCTGATGCCAAGGCAGTGCAACAGGTTGTTTGGAGCATGGATTTCAGCTTTAGAGCATGTGACTTCCTATCAGTCAACACAGCCAGCAAATTCCAGCAAGGCAAAGAACTGAAGAGATTTCAAGCACATGCAGAAAAAAAGTAACAAGCACCTTCGCCAGGGAAACAACCTCTTTACACATTTCTATGAACATTTAAAGACAGAATGTATGAGGGGGTAGAAAAAAGAAAAAAAAATCTAAATATATCCACCTGTCTGAATTGTCTCTCTCAATTCTCTCACTGGTTTTGATTAAGTACTCAATTTGAGCCAAGAGTTTAAAACATGAAGAGCCTGGGTCCAAAGAGACCTTTGCTGATGAAGTGATCCCTGCTTGACTGCTAGTCAAGTCCTTGGCTAAGACTTCCCAGTTAGTAAGAAGACTCTCACTGGCAGACACAATCACTGAATGATACTGACCTTTTAAACACAGTTACCCAGTATGAAGTTAGTTACTTAGAGGTTTCTCACACAGTAATTGCATTTTCATATTACTGTTACTGAAAAAGAAAAAGCAATAAAGCACAAATAACAAGAATGGTTTCAAATTATACCACTAGGTCTGTAACCTCTTCCTGCAAGTCAAGAAGAAGCAGCTTAAGACTCAGAGAAATTCCATCTACCAGATTTTCCGTCCCAATTGCCACACAAAGGAACCCAGATCTAGCTCCCTACTCTGCACAACAGTTTTACCAAATCACCTGGAAGGAGGAAAGTAACAGAAATCCAAGACAGGATTTGCTTTTCTAAGAAGATTCAACACATGTTTGTTCCAAGCTCTTTGCCTCATGTCACAGGAAAAACAGGCAGAGGAGGCAGTAGGAGGCAGAGAGCAGTTCCAAGGGAAGTGGAATCATCTTCCCATGGTTTGTTTGAAAGCACTAGACAATGAAGGAGCCCTTGGCAACCACCAAAACTTTACTGCAAGGAAGTTCTCTCCTGGTCCCGTGTGGGTGTCTCGGTGCTGTGTTGTTTGTGGGGAGATTGCTGCCTCTCCTCCTCATACTACAGCCTTGGATGCAGGAACATCAGCTTCCAATATTCATCTCCTGGGGCTGGGACTAGATGTGGCCCAGACTTAGTAATGGGGCCTCAACAAAAGGGATACTACAACAGGGCTCCAACTTACTTAGAAATAATGCTGAGAGAGGCTGTCCTGACAACCTATGAACAACTGCAACAACTCAGATGGATTTCGAGCTGGACCTCAGTGGGGAGTGAGACTTCAACGGGACCCTGTGGGTCCCTTCCAACTCAGGATATTCTATGATTGAAATCACTAGGAAATACTGGAGCACATGAGTAGCCAACACCAACTCCATATGCGCAAACTCTTTTTAAAACCAGGAAAACAGGTAAAAAGTAAACCAGACAAGATTACTAAGAGAAACTGTGAGAAAGAAAACAGGGAAAGGATTAGTCTGTTTGAGAGCTGAAACGTGGGAAAGCTACTAATGCCCAAACACTGCAATATAATGCTGATTTTAATCTTCAGACCAAGAGACTACAATGTTTATAAATATTAAAAGACTTGGCCTGTTGAAGAAAAGAAAAATTGCATTGCAGAGGCCTCCCTGATCTCTGAATGTGCACTGTAGACACAACTCTGCTATTCAATGTTTGCTCTCCCTTCCACCAGTGTTTCATGGAGCACCTGTGTGCTCAAGCAGGGCAATCTCTGCTCTGTGAAAGTCTTGTGGTCACCACCTCAGCTATGCTCTCCTGTCCTCACTGTGGCTCAGCTAGACAATTTAAGGTGCAACACCCGATCCTTTCATATTACCTCATCTCTTACCTACACCACCAGCAGCTCCAAAGCAACCAAGGTAGGATCTTGGACATTATTAAATTATCCCCATTACTCCAGTACAAAATCAAATAAAAAAATCCCTTCTGCAGTCGGGAAATACTCACAAATCACAGTAACAAAAATCACAGTAACAAACCCGAGTTTTTCTCACAGTGATTTTGAGTTTCACTTCAAGGTAGGTGGAAGATATTTACTTTAAGCTAGAACGCTGAAGGACATAAAAGCACTTAGTAAGGACATAAAGCAAGTGCCACATGTGGGCCTGCGCTGGACTCCAGTCTGTCTCCCTAAAGCCAAGCACAAATGAGCTTTCAAAGAACCTGAAGGTCAGAGCACGTGGCTGCTGCTCTTGAAAAGTCTCAAATCAACATAGGGAATATAAATTTACCCCTCCACTGTCATAAGCTTCCTAAGTGGATTTCTGAGCTATGAGCCTGAGTTCAGCGCACAACACAGACCACATCCTCATCTGTCAGGACAGAACTTACCTCCTATTCTCCCACCCAACAGAGTGCTTATCTTGACTAACTCAAGCATCAAAAACACAACTACAGGTTTACACCTACTCTGAATACCATACTAAGGTCTCCTGTAACATAGTTACTCCTTCATTAGCACATCCAAGCCAAAACCTGAAAGCTTAAACCAACAAAAAAAGCCTTGTGTCAGTAAAGTCACACATCAACAAATAAGTATGGTCAAGATACAGGACCAAAAGAACCAAATGAACAGAAGCTAACTGCAGGTTAACCCCACAGTGCTGAAATTTTATTCATCTGTATTTCCACACAAGGCTTTCAATGCCAGATTCAAGTGACAGAGCCAAGACAATGCCCATTTTCAGCTGAAACTAGCAAAGCCAGCTACAGTTATGCACCAAGCGCACCATCTTTGAAGGTGGCCTAAGCACAGGGCAGCCAGGACGCTGTGTGAAATCCTCTGGGCTGACAGCCATGTCTGCCTCCAGCTGCATTAAATTTGCTGAAGACTTATTTTTGATTTATCATTCAGAAGTGATTTTGGCCCCAGAAGCACCCCTTGCAGTAAGGACCTCTAACACCATCTGAACCTCGGTCTCTTTGGTAACTCAACATAACTAGCACACTACAGAAAAAGCCTTTTTTTTCTTGTTTTAAATTATAACCAACTTAGAGGGAAAACATTCTTGAAGATTTTATGAAGAGGCAAGGTCTGATGATCACTCCAAATTTAAATAAATACTAAGCAGTACCAAGTAAGTTCAAAACAACAGAGATCCTTGCCCAAGCAAGAACAGTTCTCTCCATCTTCACACTGCTGTCTTTGAATGAGCATCAGAAACTGCTCCATGGGAGAAAAAGAGCCCTGAAATGGGAAAATAACACACACACGGTAAACAGACTGCTCAAAGATACAAGAGAAACAAGTTTGGAGGGAACTGTAAACTGTACTTCTGGACACGTCCTGGAACGCAAGAGGATTACGTGGCTTCTGGTGATGTGCTAAGAAATGATGAACAGATTGCACTGCTACCACAGTACCTGAGAGATTCACGAACCGACTCAGCCATAGTTCACACACATCTAAAGCCAGACAAGTCATGCCTGATTCCTGAGGATGTCTTTTACCTAGATCCAGCTGGCGTTGACACCAGGAAGTGAATGTGTGACAAAATTATCACAAGAAAAACCGCCCCATCCAACCGAGAAGCAAGATGTAGTTGCTCAGTTCACACAACAACTCCAAAATCCTGTTATACTGACAAAATTAACTTCCCAACTGCCCTTCCAAACTAGGCTATTGATAAGCACCACATACCTTATTAATTTGACATACTGTGAAGCTGCATATGGCAACTGTGGTTAAAATAAAGAACAAAAAAAAGACAAAGCTTTCAGTATGCAGTGAGACAAGTGAAGTACTGAAATATTTGTTCGATGGCACAAAGCCCAGTTCACTATTGCTCTTCCTACCTCCCCACACGAACCCAGCCACACACACACAGATACTGGTGAGAATGTCTTGCTCATACATCTGTGCCAGTTTATTCAGCACAAAGTGAACAGCTGAGTTAATATATTCTGGATGCAATTGTGTTAAACAGTTCTGAAGTCCACACAGAAGTTAATACCAAGGATTCCTACAGATCAAAAATTTTAGGGCAACCTAAGCGTGGCTGCTATGGGAAAAAGCCTACAGAACAAGCATCAGTGGAAGCACTATTTTGTTGGAATTCTGACAGCAGCTAATAAGGATGCAGCTTCTTGTTACAATAAAGAACGCATGCAAATATTTTGACAAGTCATCTGGCAATGAAATCATGTTTTTGCTTGCAAAACCTGAAAAACCACAGAAAAAAGAAAAAGGTATTTCATAGAATCATAGAATGGTTTGGAAGCTCATCTTGTTCCACTCCCCTGCCATGGGGACACCTTCCACTATCCCAGGTTGCTCCAAGCCCCGTCCAACCTGGCCTTGGACACTTCCAGGGATGTGACAGCAACCTGTGCCAGGGAACATTTCCTTGAACTATTATAGCAAATATAACCTGTAACAGAAACCGGTTTCACTCTATGATTTCTAGGCTGACCTCTCCATTTGGCAGAAAGGGCACTTCCAGCTTACCCTCACAGGAACGGATGTCATTTATTTCATAATAAATTACTGCTGCAGAGGGAGATCTACTGTAGAGGAAGCAAGAACAGGCTACATTTGGACAACTGGAAATGCAGTAAGAGAAATTACATACTGCAAAAAACGTGCTTCTCTACGCTGCTGAGACCCAGCCTCGAGTCTTGCCTCCAGCTCTGGAGTCCCCAGTATATGAAAGACATGGAGCTGTTGGAGCAAGTCCAGAGGAGGCCACCAAGGTGATCAGAGGGATGGAGCCTCTTTGGTATGAAAAAAGGCTGAGAGAATTGGGATTGTTTAGCTTGGGAAAAAAAAAAGGCTTTGGGGTGACCCAACTGCGGCCTTCCAGCAACTGAAGGGAACTTGCAGGAAAAAGGAGGAGAGACTACTTACAAGTGCGTGTAGTGACAGGACGAGGGGGAATGGATTCAAATTGATTGAGAATAGGTTTAGATATTAGGAAGAAATCCTTCCCTGTGAGAGTGGTGAGGCCCTGGCACAAGTTGTCCAGAGAAGCTGTGGCTGCCCCTGGATCCTTGGAAGTGTCCAAGGCCAGGTTGGATGGGGCTTGCAGCAACCTGGGACAGTGGAAGGTGCCGCTGCCCATGGCACAGGGCGGGAATAAGATGATCTTCAGGGTCCCTTCCAACCCAAGCTGTTCTGTGATTCCACGATTCTATGAAACGGAAACACTGGCACAAATAAAGATTAAAAGAGTGAGAGTTATGGCAGGCAGTGGCTGAAATCCCCAGTAATGTGACCGCAATGTCACCTCCGGGGGTGCGTGTCCCGGACCCCTCCTGGCGGGGGGGGAGCGCCGGTGCCCGGCCCCGTTCGCCNCTTCCTCCTCCACCCAGCTCCAGGGTGGCAGGAATTCCAGAAACAGGCTATATGACACCAATAGAAAAAGGTATTGACCGCATGCAGCAAGGTCTCCACAATGTAGCTTTGAGAAACATCATCATCTACCCACCTAGATGCATACTCACTTCTTACCAACACCCTTCTCTGCTTAACCCAAAACATCAAATGGACCAAAAGAAGCTATCTGACACATTCCATAACCCTAGGTAACAGGGATACCAATTCTGCACGCAGCAGGTCAAAATTACCCAGCAATCATATCTGCAGCTCTCAAAGTAACTGATTTTCCAGTTCAAAACATGCAGTATAATAAATCTTGTCAACCCCACAAAAACCTCCTCTCTCATGATGTCACTTTAGCAGAGCACAATGGCCAAATGAATTAAATCCACATTTTTACTTGAAGAAACACTCATAGTAACCACTTACTTTAATCAATGCTATCTTTTCCAAAAAAATACTATAATTGTTAAAAACACTCACTTAACAGCAAGAATATTCTTACCTGGATTTAGAAAGCTGGCCAGATTGGCAAGTAACATCACAAAGAGAAATTCCAGCCAATCAGTATAAATTTTAGGCATAGCTACATTCTTCCATTTAAAAATGTTATTTAACCACCACAAATGGGAATTACGTCCTACTCACCTATTACATTTTACACAAACTCAACACCTGCCCAGGCTGTCCATACTATTCTTCCACTTTGGGGAACACCCCAGATTTTACACTGTTTTACAAGAATTAATTCAAGAAAAAACCACAGAACGATATTCCTCTGGAGTCATGCTTTTAGGGTGGCATTTCTAACATCCCCAGCAGCCCCTTGCAACTGTTCCCATGTACATGAAATCCAGCAATAATGCACAAACATTAGCCCAGTACAAAGCTGTCCCTGACAGCTTGAAGGATTTCTTTGTATATATATAAAAAAAGAAAAAAGAAAAACCAGCCACCACCTCCCACATAACACTCATGTCTCAAAAGACAAGTTATTCAGTCTTCCGAGCCTCAGAAAGAATTAACAGATACCTTATATCACACCAAAAAAAAAAAAATAGGCTTAAAACACACAACTTAGCACTTAGCTAGAGATACTTCACACATGACACCACTGAAAACATTTTCAAGTGGAAAGACAGCATTACACAGGAACAAAAGCAGCTGTCTGCTCCAGACAGGGCAAACTGAACAGCATCATCTCCTCCAGCTCTACAAAACAAGCACAAGATTTTCAGGAGAAGAAGGAACACTGTCACCTTCAGAGCTGAACCATTTCCTGTTCCGCTTGGGAAACTACGGAGTCCTGTCTGCAACAGCATCACTTCATTTACAAAACTCTAAGCCAAAGAGTAATTCAGAGCTTCCCTTATACCACGAGCTATGTGAGGACTCGGGTTCTACGTGTGAGCCATAAGGGCAAGTGAAGAACTTTCCTGGCACTAAAAGCAAGTCACCCTCAACATTTGTTAGAGGGCAACAAACAAAACATTCCAAATTTCACGCTCAGAACCTCAGTAACCTCAATACCCAATCCCTCCTCCTCTCCCCTGGCCCACCTTAATCTGCAGTTCTCTGGTGCTGGCTTAGAAAGAAGCATTTGTTTGCCAAATGAGATCTCACACTTTTTTTTGTACTTCAAAAATATTTACAGTATGGAATACCAAATTCCAAAAAGCCCATCCCTAACTCCTTATGTTTTACTGAAGATCTCATAGTGGTGTAAAGTAAAGGCTTTAACGCATGCTTCCATTCTGTTCCTGACAAATAAAGAAAGAAATAAAATAAAAAAGAACTTTCTAGAGGAAAACCAAAAAAATATTTAGACCCTTGTGATTAATTTCTTTCGTATTTCTACTGTGTGATTTTGGTTTTTACACACAGGTCAGGAAATATATCTTTAATTCTGCACAGGTAAACACAAACCCATTTCTTCCTTGCTTTCAAGTCCAGCTCCAGGAATTACTTGAACCGTTTTATTAGAAAAGATAAAACACATTATCTCTTCGAAAAGATAAAACACATTATCTCTTCGAAACATCTCAGCTTTCAAGTCAGCTACTTGAAAGCTAACAATCTTTATTTAGCGTTATGCTGAAGGCCATGATCCACTCAGTGCCCTCATTTATTACCATCCACTACCAAAAATCAGCCTTTTCTCCTCATCAAGAGGTACCCTGAAACCACGCAGCTGTCTGAGCTGTGCCCATCCATCATGTCCCTTACGCTCTGTGAGCCTGAAACACACAAAACCCTTCTGTTCTCCACACAGAAGGTGGGAGAGAGAACATCTGAAGTGCAGCTTGATGAGACAGTCTTAAAAATGGGGAACAAAGTCCTATCTCAAGCCACATGAAGAGTGTTAAGCCAAGAGTAATTCTGAGAGTGTTCTGGGAAAAGCAAAGCTAGGAATGGGTACAAATCAAGGTTGGTTTACTCTGCACTGTGTTCCCCACGCAGCACTGGTGGAAATGACCAAAGGGAGAATAAAAACCTCCACAAGAACACAGTTGTTCATGCAGAGCGGAGCTGTACACACACAAGAGCTCGCAGACAGTTTTTAGGAGGATCTATCATTCCCACCTTCCAGTACCAAGCAAGCTACCACAAATTTTGAACTGGCATCACGTCACCGTGAAGCACAAGCATTTCAACCATTGATCCGAGACAGATTCTGGCACCCAGAAATGTGAGCATTGAACAATTGATCTGACAATTCCCACTCTTATATCACAAAAGCACATTGTTATCTATTTACAGCTGATCGAGCAGTACTGGTCACCAACTGTCCCAAAGCATATGAACACACTTTTTTGTGTGTTTTCAGAGCCACAGAGCACAGTGTCAAGGTTGGGTTGTTTAAACCCTGTCCCATGCAGCTACTAAAACTTTATTCAGCAAAATCGTAAGGTGCATTAATTACTAAAAAAACCAAATCATTCTGAGAGGGAAAAATGGAGAGTTGAAAACAGGCCCTCAATACAGAACAAACTACCACTCAGTTATCCCCTTTAGCATGCTTTCCCAAGTATTTTCCTTTCCAGAAGTAGGTAAACAGTCAGACAGAATCCAAAAGTTCCTGAGACACTTAAGAACAAAAAACAGAGTAACAGAGTGGGTTTCCAAGCCAAATTTTGTGACATTCTGATTATCTGCTAGAGTGCCAAGAGGCAAAACCCCCACCACCGTCATATTTCACCTATCAAAATGAAAAATCCAGACAAGATACACTCCCCAACACAAGATGAGAATTTCATATTATTTAGAAATACCCTTCAAATCAGAAAACTCAGTTAATTCACCAAGGGAAAAATTCCATCATTAAAACATTCAAATGACCACGTTTGCTCTTCTAACAAGAAACAAAATACCATGACAAGATAAAGGAGCAGCTGTTGATATCCAAGAAAAATACTCGGTGCAAGGAATATCCACAGAGATTTTTCAAAGGCTGCTTCAAACTTGTGTTGGGCTCGATTCTTCCTTTTTTAGAGTGATGATACTCCCACCTACGTTCATTTGAACGGAACAGAGTTCTTCATATCTGGTCTTAGAAAAAAACCAGTTTTGCAGACCCCTTTACAAGTAAGGCAGAACTCAGTGTTTCCCCAAATGGACACCCCTGAGGGTACTCACTGCTCCAGATAAATGCACTAGGATTCATCAACTTTCAATAGGAACTGCAGCCCCAGCTGTGCCCGTAACTTGCAGCTCTCCATCGTATCAGTGTAACCACCAAGACAGTAAAAACATTCTTCTCTGCTATTTCTTGTATCCTCTTTTCTAAATACAAAAATCTTGTTATACCCCAAAAGCATAATCTCTGCTTTGTGGCAGTTTGCATCAGTCACCACTTGGTGCAATTTTTAAGGTCCCTTACTGCTGTGTCAATACAAAACAAAATGAGCTTTAAACCTACTGTTTCAGGTTCTCCCTCCAGAGAGATTCATCCAACTCTTTCTTCTAGATTCTCGGTGGTTACATAAAAACAAGTCAGTGCAAACCCAAACCTCAGGCATCACCTGAAGTCATGACCTCCATCTGTTTTTTCTAATTTCACTTTGTGTATTGGTTTCTTTTTCTTCACTTCTTGCAGCAATCACAGCTCTGCAGTTGTCAGTCTGACTAAATTTCCAGCATCCTTCAGGCAGGTGCTTTAGTGAATTTCAAATAAAAGAAACCTACTTTCTTCCTTTCATTTTCATTATTGGGGTGGGGATGTGCAGGGATGATGGGCTTTAACCTGATAAATACTGAAGACATACTTTTATTCTGATTTTTGTATTCCCTTAGCCTTATAATTCAGTGTCTCTCTCTCAGCATTTCAGACTTTCCTGCCAAAAGCTGCAGTGGAGCTTTCACATGAGTTTTACAGTCACGAGATGATCCTTCCTGCCCATTCTCATTATCACAACCCCCTTGATTCAGCTGCGTTACCTCCCACAGACAAGGAAACTTCGGTAACAAAGCCACATATTTTTCTTCTCTAACAACCATGTAACGACTCTTTTTGACCATTCAAGATGATTTCCCACTCAAAAACTAATTTTTCTGCCAAGATGGATCTTTCATTTCTCTCCAGCCTATTCTTCCCTTGGCCTAGAGCAGCAGCAAGACATTCCAGACCTTTCTGACACATTCAGTGTTTTCTGTTCAGTTAGTGTTACTCATTTTGGTAAAGAGACAAAGCTGGAAAGAATGAAATTCTATTCCTTATGGTATCCTTGAGATCTAGGTTTTCCACAGCTCCAGGGAAACTAGAATCTTGAAAAGGTGTCTGACTTAACTACCTTTGAAAGCACCACAATTAACACATACCGAGGTTTTTTATGCCAATTTAAAAGACTGCATAACACTAAAAAGGTTTCAGGACTACGTGCTGGCAGACTCAGATAGTTATGACCTATCTGATGGAGTAACTTCCCCAATTCCCTTTGTAAAACCCTCCTCTGATCTGTTCTCCCTAAACAGAAGCACTATGCTATGGAAGCTGACTTGGCAGCTTGCATGAACTGTCAGGATGTGGTGGGATCAGGGAATATAAGGACTCCATGCCCGGGGAAGCCTTCTCAATGAGGTGGAGACCTCCTCCCAGCAATAGCTGGGGAATTAAGAATTTCAGCATTCCAGCTGCATTACCATTTCACAGGCAATTTCTCATTCAAGGGTCAATACAAAAAGGCAATTAATTCCACAACTGAATTACAAGTCAGCACCATCATGCCAGGAAGTTAAGAGAAATATAAGGATTCACCAACAGATCATACAAGCTTAGCCCAAAAGCACTCAGTTTATAGGACTTTTCCCAGGAACCTGAAGACGGAGAACGTCAAAAGCAAGCTCATTCCTGAAGGAGACTGCAACACCCCGGACAAGAGTCGTGAGCTGATGATCTTCACTTTATCAGGAGCCTCTTATTCTTACACCATCCATCTCGAGACAGAAGCTAAATGCCCAACATAAAAAAACATTTCTGAATTAAGCCTTTATCTCTGCCTAAATGCATCTGACACCTGAGCACTGTTTTACAGCCCAGCAAACAAGCAGCATTTTGGCACAGAGAGAGACAAACCCTGCTCATCACTCAGGAGCCTTCTGCCCTGGTCAGTGCTTACATCAGCCCTATTCTTTTGGATTTCAACTCCCTAAGGCAAACCTAAGCATGGAAAAAGGAGGAAAGAAAGTATCTTTACTCATCCACAGCACTGCCCTGAAGATGAACTGAACTAGAACATCACTAAAAAGCAACCATGTGAAGATAGCCCCTATGATTTTGCTATGGAGGAACTGCCCAATGCAAATCCAAATGCACCTGACAAAAGGTGAAAAACTGAGACAAAATTACATGAGTATTTTAAAAGGGTTTTTCTGCAGAAGTGTAAGATTACTGGCACACATTTTTGTCTAAGAGGAGCTTTCTATAAGAGATCTTCCTTTAAGTAATCCATAGAGTAAACCCAGTAAGTTTTCACTGGGTAATACAATGCTCCAAGTCCTTAGTCCAAGGACTTTGAACACACTAAAGAACCCTGGTTTTGGGAAAAACACAAGTGAAATGAGGGACATGTTCAGAAAACACAACTTGGGACATGGAAGATCCTTCTTCCAACGAATGAACTTACATTCCTTTCTCACTCCACATGTGAAATACTGGTGACAGAAGAGCTGTGTGTAATGAAGCAGCATGTACAGTCCAACAACATTCATACTAACACTTCTCAAATCCTAAGGCAGGTACTAATCCAAGATATCTCCACATTAGCACATGAAAATTTGAGTGCAAGTTCTTAAAAAGTTTTTAAGTGCAGACACGTTCCCTGCCAAGAATTAGGAAACCTTAAAGCAGGAAAAGCCATTTTTTAGGACAAAGTCTCCTCCTCCTTTTCAATTGGCCTCATCCAGCATTTACTTGTATGCATAAATTCTAACTGAGTCAATATTATATTAAGTATTTTCACGTCAAATTCTAATGCAGGACCTGCTGGATCAGGATGTCCCTGTCTTCCTTTTCCTGGCTGTGAACCAGATGGTTGTTTCAACAGCTCTATATTCAGGCTGTTCATAATGAATTTGGACTTGGTTAATACCAGATTTTGAAACCAATTCCAAAAGCAGGAACTGTAATAATGTACTTCATGTTTCTTTCTTTTACAAAACTCTCAATAATCAAAGTTACTCATCTGGCATCTTCAAATTTACAGACTAAAATGGCTGGAAAATCTACTCCATTCATTGACAGCACTATCAAGCCTGGAATTTAACAGAGCAAGCTGTTAAGGCTGAAGGATAAGGCTGAAGAAGGAAAAATACATAAACTGAATAAAAAATGAAATACTAATGTGATATCTGTTTTCATTTAATATGGCTGTTTGTTTCCTTTTTCATCCGAGGTTACCTGGAAGAGCAAGACAGACTGGGGACCACACAGCACATTTACTACCAGTGTAGTTGGACCAGCTGCCAGATGGAAACACTTCTAGCTGAACACTGGAGTTCAGTACCTCCTGTTCCCCATCTCTTCTTTGTTGGGCCTTCAGAAATAAAATCACAGATTCAGTTTATCTCAGATTACCAGGCGATACAACATTTAACTCGTAAACATTTGCCCTCAATTCAAGATGTGCTTGCAGTAAGAGCTTACTCTTTAAGAGTAAACTTAGGTTTAGCCCAAGACTAACCCTAAAGGCATTCGAGAGTCCAAACAAAAAAAATCTTAAACCCTCCTCAACAGCATGGCTAAACCCCTCACTGCCCTAGCAGGCGAGCTGAGGTCCCCTGTCAACCCAACACACAGGCACACCCCTCCAGCAGCAGAACCTCTTCCCCTCCACCACATTTAAATTACCTCATACACACAGAGCCTGAAGGAATTATTTTACTATGACCAAGTTTAATAAATGCTTTGGAAGTTGACAAAACATTTTTTAAAAAATTCAGTGTCTTCTTGACTGGGTGCACAATACTTTTGTTACGAAATCAATTGCTTATTTCTATTAGCAAGTATTCCAATGGTTTTTGGAAAGGCTGTGTACTCTGTAACGGCCAATTCTGGATTACAACGAAAGCCCCCATCAAAGACATCTGCCTTTCTTGAAAACATTTTGGCAATTTCATTAATGTAAATTTTTTTAAAAAAATAAATTTAATTGAGAGTTCTACTAGTAATAAACTTACTTCAAGTCTACTTCACTCAAGGGAAGTGCTTACTGGGTGTCATTACTTCACACACTTCTTCAAAACCAGGAAATTATCACTATTGTAAAATTTTTCAAGGCCTGACCGAGGTTTTGGCCATACTCTGACGTAACTAAACGGTGCTGGGACACAACAGTCCACAACTGTTCCAAAGCACAGGAGGAATTAGCATCCCTATCAACTTTCATAACAAACACGGCCCTTGGCACAGCCGGTGCCAGCTCAGTTCCACCAGTGCACAGCTACAGAGGGCACAGAGGGAGAGATTCCCCCCTCTGGGCAGAGGTAAGCTGTTAAGTCAACCCATCACACTATGCCATTCTCTATCCTAAGTATTTTTGCAGAACCCAGCTGTGGTGCAGGTACGAGCACGTTCCTAAAACCCACCCCACCTTAAAGACACTAGTAAATTTTCTCAACTCAAAGACACAAGTGCATTTAGAGCGTGATTTTACACAGAACTGTAGACATTTCCCCATCATGCAAGCTGCAGAAAAGCCCTTTTCTGATGTTTAGTACAGAAAGTTGGCCACTATATTTATCCCTGAGGAGTTCCTTGATCAAGCTGATTCTCCACAAAAATACCAGCATGCTGTTATGCCAACTTTCACTTCTGTTAGTGACGGAGATGGACAGAAGGCATATGTTCATCCACAGAGCAGACTGTTACGTTCAAAGTGCTTTTTTTCTTTAAGTCAGCTTGGTTTTTTGTGTTATGATTACGATCACAATTGTGCTTTGTGAGTTTTTTAGTCAGTCTCCAAAGTGACTCCTTTGCTGTACTGCACTAAATGACACAAAAGTGATGGTGATAAACCAAAACACTGCAGTACTTTAATAAAATCCTGCTTAATTCCTCTCTTTCTCCCTATCCTTAATACACTGCTTTCAAGAACTTGAACAAATACCAAAGACAAAAATCAGTCCTGATTTTTTCTGAAGAAGCCCTGAATTTTTAAGCTACACACAAAAAAACAAAAAAAAAGAATTCTGTGTGATGTATCTGTTCCAGCCACTTCCGAACAGAAGATCCAGAGGAAGTGTCAAGAGGACTAGTTTGTCCTTGAAGACAAAAATTCTCGCTGATCTGTACCATTCCTACCAATTGGAGTCCTCAGAAACAATGCAAGTGTTTTCTATGACAGGCATTTAAACGAATTATCCCACCAAAAGAGGCAGTGCTCGTCCTCCTCCCTGCCTGAGTTCCTGCTCTTCGCTGTGTCAGCACAAGCTCTTGTGCCTGACAAACTGGATCCAGGAACTGATCAACTGGAAACGTGTTTTTTCTCTTGCTGAGGGTTTTTTTCAACGAGATCATTTCCCAAGTGGCTGGGAGGAGCACTGAATGCCTTGAATGCCCTTTTTTTTTTCCCTTCCTCCAAGCCCAACTCCCCCAGCTTCAGTGGGTTTAGTACCCACGCTGACGCAGGGGCTGAACAGCACTGAGAATTTGAAGAAAAAAAACTAAGTCACATCATGACTTGAAAATTTCAACTTCATTAAAGCATTGTTCCCCGTTCTGTGGAGGAGAACAATTCGCACCTGCAGAACAGCATCAAGAGGAAAATTCCACTGGCAAAGCATTTCAGGACAAGACTGAACAAAAGGCAAGAATACCTGAAGTTCGGAAATGGGAAAGCTCCAGGACAGGAAAACACGTGAGTCACCTGCCAGACACAGATGCACAAGGGTGCTCCAGCTTCTCCTTTAAGTGCTTAGTTTTTTTCTTGTGTGTGGGAAGAACTGGGAGGTACAGCAGGGAGGCTAAGAGCGACCTTCCTCCTCTTATCTCTGAATCACTCCGTGCCCGAGAGGGGGGCTTCATATACTCCCCTTCTGCTGGGGTTGTAATCCCCAAAACTACTCCTGCACAGCTGGACAGATGTACAAACAACCATTCCTTGTTCATCAGGGCAAGGGGAAGCAAACCTGAGACCAAATACAAGGCAGCCCCCTTAGCAGCAGTTTGAACTTGTATTACTGTGTGCAAGATGCCTTCAATTTTAACCTAAAAAATAAACAATCTAGACACTTTTTGATTGTTTCAAGTTGAACTTGAGGAGAATGGAAACCAAAACCCCAAACTGATATTCTAAATAGCAATGTTTCATTATATTTCTTAATGTTCCAACGTCTTTCTAACTGTTTTCTAGCTCTGAGCAGCTGCCTATTTGGACATGTTATCCACTCTTGATGATTAATACCACATAAGCTACTGGGGTGGGGCAGAGAAAAACATAAAATCAAGGTTTACTTCGGCTCATTTCCTAGAACATACCATTATACTCCTGGAATTTGAGGATGCAGGTAAAATACAGAGGAGGAATAACTCGCGTACATCAAACACCAGTAATTTGAATTTGTCAAAAGCTGCTTTGGGTAACGCCAACAAGATCATCCTAATCACAACATCCAGCCCAAAAGAAAATACTGCAAGCACAAACAAGGATGTATTTAAGACATGCTTGGCTTTGCGGCTGATTTTTAGCCTGGTGTACGACTATTACTTCATGTGAAAATAAGGTGACACAACAGTTAAGTAACACCTCCACGTGGCTTTAGCTCTTTGCAGAGTCATGAGCTTAGGATGGCGTATGGGGGATAACCTGGCTGAAAAACATCTGGAATACTGAGATAACCTCTCCCAGTACCAATTAACACAAAGCACTGCTTAGTGGAAACCAGAGGAAATGCTGCCCTTCATTGGTCAACAATGGATTTTTTTTTCCAGAATTCCTGTGGACACTGCACAATGACTGGATGGAGGTCACCAGAATTCCCACAGTAACACCAAGACATACTGATACTCACTGGTAAAGGTAACTTCACGTTAAGGAAGACTTTTTCCCTAAGTACACATTAGCTAAATGACCTTACCCAAACCATTTGCCAGCATTAGTCATTCCTCACCAACGGCTTGCTTTCTCAACAGATCAAAAGTTACGGACATGACAAAAGAAGTCCCATACAGATGCAAAAGCTCTACAGACACAGCACATCTTCAGGATGTCATTTCTGTTGAGTCTCCTACAAAGCCACACCATCAAGAAACCAGAAGCACAGCATTTCAGAAAAAAACACACCATGTCTACCAAGGCAGCCATGGATTCGCTCAGATGGCCTGAAGACACTAATAGCAAATTTGGGCAATTTTGATTTAACAACAAGTTAAAAGGGCTTGTTCCCTTAACCCCCAAAACAAAGGTTTCTTACTTATCTTGGATCTGCAGCATTGATTTTTCAGTTCCTAAATCCAATTGCAAATCAGCTATATCCTAAATAAGCACCAATGCTTTTGGTTTTAAAACACAGATAGAGGGGAAAAAAACAAACACACATAATCCCATTTGCCTTCAACATTGACAGATGAGAAAATTCTCTCAGCTAAATCTCTTCCAGAGAAACCATTCTCTTTACAGAACTGAATTACTGGCTTAAAATGTGGGGTGTTTGGCTCCAGCCTGCACATGGGAATTATGTTTATAAGGACATTTCCTGAAGAAATATCTAAGGAAGTAAACAAATTCACATGGTGCAGCCAATATATTGAACTCCACCTTTTGCAGTGGTCACTTGATGCTGAGGGGTTTCTTTTTCAACCCAGATATTCACTGATTACTTGAATTAAATAAAGCACACAAAAAATACAGTAATAATTAAGAATTTAAAAAAAAAATGCATTAGGTCTAACCAAACTGATTTTGCTGGAACCTAGTCTAGGAACAGTAAGGAAGGGATGTTAAACAGTTTTGGCTAATGCTTCCTGAGGTTAACTACAGTAGTTTTCACTAATGTGAACCCTTGCTGTGGGATTCCCCTACCAACAGCCCTGGGATCAGCCCTGAGATTTCAGGGATTTTTGAGAACCATCCTAAGGTATTTCTCTCTTATTTCCTCTTTTGAATGGAAGCAACAAAGTAGTACAGGCAAAACACAGCTGAAATAGAAAAAAATTAATTAGAAGAGAAACAATGCAGCAGAATCTGAGACTGAACTGCACCTTGGGATGTCACACACTCACGAGGACAGGGCCCAATTGGTTGCATGTTCAGTCACGGCTGTGAGGACCCAAGGACATGAAAGTAATGGCAGTGAAGTGAACGCATCACACAGTGGTCAAGCCAGACATACTGGCCCTGCAGAATCCAAAGGCCTTTTTCCAGGATTCTAATGAAGACTGTTAGGGTTAAAAAAAAGCAAAATATTTGTAAAATAAATTCTGTGTTTCAAATGAGCTCATTTGAACACTTAAGCTCTTTAAGTCTTTTCCAATTTAAATGTTACAACCGTGCGCCTGTGATGCTCTTGAAACCACACCAGGACGCCCAAGTTTTCTGATTAACACCTTAAATCTGAATCCAAGGAATTCAGAGTAGCTTCTTCTGCATGAAGAAATTTTAGAGGACTTGTGGTGGTGTTTTGTTGTTCTACTTACTTCATCTTACTAGCTCAGTTCAATTACTAATTCAATTGCACCTGAAAAAACAAAAATGAACTTTTACTTACAGGAGGCCAAAGTGAAAGCAAGAATGCTTAAAAAACAGCCAAAACATCTCAAAAAGCATCCTTTGCACAGGGCAGCGCTTTCAGGTATAGTTAACTGAGGATTGTATTGTGGAAGGCTAATGTGCACAGCACGCAAGAATCCAGTAACAGAAAAGGTAATAAATACATACAAATCCAACGTGGATCTGCACCTCAGATCATCACAAGATGCATGGACAAAATGTAACTTACAAACTCTTAAGATGGATATAAAGGGCGATTATAAATTTCACTACCAGCAGCAAACATCCTCCAAGTTCAAAGACTTGAAATAAGCTTGTAAACAATTTTTATTATACAGCTGAACCTTTCAGTGTTAAATAAGAGAAGCCTGAATGCACTCTGGACATCAGGTTTGTAAGCAGCAACTTGCTATGAGGACCTGCTCATTTTTTACACTATTTCACTGTGAATTGAAGTGTTTAACAAAATTTGTATGTACAAGAACACTTTCAAGGAACTTGAAAGCTGACCTCCCCTGCTATGTAACTCCCACTGTCATTTTTCTCATACCTTAAGATTCCTCTTCCCATATACTGAGAAAAGTTGGCATTTTTTAACAACTGTATCTTAGGGAAAAGGCAATTTACCATTACAGACAACATTGGATCCAACTACCTAAAATCTTGGGGTTTTGCAGTAATTTGCTACAATTTAAAAAATCAACCTTGGAGGCTGCCATGAACAGTGTCACAGGAGCTCATTTAGTTGTTGGTATGAAATTTCCATTAAACTTCTCCCAAAGCTCTCCACAGTGCCTTTATTTCCACATTGAGATCTGATGGAGTTTAGACACGGACATGAAAACACCTGATTGCAACTCTTTATTCCATTCCATCAGGTCAGCAACAACTAAGCCAAACAACGTCTTTCTACTCCTGGAGTTTCTGTGACTCAGGACGCACCAGGTTTCCCTTTAGAACTCCTTGGACTTGTTGCTACTGTACTCCTGATTTTTAGAAGCTGTCTCATTAGCAGTCAAATCTAGAAGCACTTTGCTTCAGAGATTAGAGAAGTCTTAATGTATTAAGCATGGGAAGGGCAAAAAATAGCCTAAGACAAACTGTCTTAAGTTTACAGAGATAATGAAGGGAATGGTTAGGAGGGAACACCAGCTTCTGCAGCTTTCCCACAGTAATTTCAACTTACAGCAAAAGCAGCAACTTACAGTTCTTTGTGTTTTGCATTTTATGTGCTTTCCAGACTGCCCGTGGTCAGAAGACCACAATCCAACTGCAGAGCTGGGCGTAACTCAAGAAAATCTGAAATAAAAAAAGTTTTAACCCCCAAACAACTAAAAACCCCTTTGTTTCCACAGTGGGATTTTTTTAAGCTTCTAAAAGCCAAAACTAACCATCAGGTTCCTTTCAGACAAGTAAACCTCCCTTTCACTGAAAACACTCAAAACACATTTCCTCCCCAGGAGCTTCTGGGAGTGACTTTCAAGTTGGATGCTCTGCTCTATTAATCAGGCCATCCTCACGTTCACGTTCCTAAAAACTGTGATTTCAGCTGTGCATATTCTACAAGCTGCATCATTTTATTCTGAAGTCACTCGGAGATAGACTAGAACAGATTTTTGCAAGCAACCGGCATGATCGAGAACAATTATAAACGAAGCATGTGGCATATATTTTGTTGTGAATCCTGAACTTCATCATCTCAGTATTATTCACTTGCTTACTTAGCCCTGTTCAGTATTTAAACCCAGACCACCCAGCCTGGGAAAGCCTTCACTTAGTATAAGATGAAACCATCAGGGAAGCTTCCAGATGCCCAAAATGCCTTCACAAGCTGCCTGTACCAGTATCTATAGCACATGTCACTCTGTCCAAAAAAAAAAACAAACAGTGAAGTATTCTGCTGCCTCACAATATTTAATGATCACTGGCATTTTTTCCTCTCTGCAGGTCTCAAAGCATGTGAATCAGGTGCCCATGGTTCTGTAAGGCACAGCATGTGAGCAAAGGCTCACCTCAACCAGAGATTTCCTCAACAACTACCTGTAACTCCTCAGCTGGCTCTGCCCTTCTTGTCCTGCTGCACACACAATTCCACCTGAAAGCTCCCAGGACAAGAAGCCATCGGGAAGAATGGCTGTGGACCAACAAATAAAACCTGCCGGTAACTTCGCCAGTAGGTCTCACTTGACACAAATTCTGTTGAATGTTTCCATCACATGCAACTGATCTCAGGGCTTGTCAACTGATACATCAAAGTCACTCAAGGGCCTCCATCCCTTCACCACACATCACCGCAGCAAAACTCAAAGGCCTTTGCTCAACAGAGTTCTCCAAGCATCTGCAGGACTGCTGGACAACACAGTTCAGCAGCAAACCAGTTACCCTACAAGTCTTACACCACAAAAACTTCTACCTACACAATGATACTGACTTTCCTAAAAATCAACACCCCAGAAGCAAAATACCCAGCATAATGACTTGTTGAGACATGTGCACTGCGTGCAATTTATCTCAAACAGCTGGATAAAATGCTGCTTGTATCAACTTCAGCAGGAATAAAATGCAGGGTGCTGCCTAACCGAGGAAAAACCTATCACCATCCTAGCCCAGCCCTTCCTTGAACCTATCAGACTCTTCCTTCCTGCCCAATTTCTAACAGAACTGTAGATATATCACTTGAAAGCCAAACCACTTGGAAAGCAAGTTCAAAGAAAATCTAAAAAACTTCAAGTGGGCTTTTTTTGTGGACACTACGCAGAAAAAAAAAAGCGGAAGTGAATGTTCAGCTGGGGAGCTTACAGAATTAAAACCATTCAGCAAAGCAACCCTGTGTGACTACATATGCAAATAAGGTGCTCCCAGCCTTACCAGCCTTTTCCAATGACACCTACCTAAAAAACCTAACACCAGGCAAAATCGAGTTACTAATGCTTCCCTGGGCTTATTTCTGCATTGCATGGAATCAGGGCGGCTGTCAGGTTCGGAGAAAGCATCATACAACAGTTCAACACCCTGGGCTCTCTGGCAGCCTTCGCCTGGCTGCACCTTCACCTGCTTTAGCTGCACCTTCACCTGCTTTAGCTGCACACTCTCTCCAAGACGACCTATTCCCACCACTGGGCGCGCCAACACCTTTCCACGCAGCCAGCACTCCGGCCTATCTCCGGAGCCTCATCCCGGGCTTGCCAGCAGCATTCCCACCGCTCGCCTCTCCCTCTCCCGGCTCCCATATCCACCGCGATAAAGCACATGGTACACAGCACGGCGGAAGAGAGCACCTGCAGCAGCTCCTGGCCCTTTCCCCTCGGAATAAAGCCACACCAGGGATGAAGGCGGCCGCTGGCTGCGGCTCCTAGGGAGCCTCCGACCCGTGGGGAAAACCGGGGGACGCTGGCCCCGTACCCCGGCGAGCAAGGGGGACCCGCGGCCGCTCCCCGA
>VZRS01003113.1:198207-226140 GCA_013398055.1 Ifrita kowaldi
GAGGAAAAAGAGGAGGAGGCGCCCGCGGCCGCCGCTGCCTCGGTCACCTCTAGCGCCGGCGCCGCCGCCGCGCCAACTCTCGCGATACTTCCTGCGGCCGCCGCTCGCGCCGCTCTCGCTCCCCTCGCGCCGCGCGCGCTCTCGCTGTCCCCTCACGCCGCCCGCTCCCGCTCCCCTCGCGTCCCTGCCCTGTGCCCGGCAATGGGACCGCGGCGGCGGCGGCGAGACACCCCCTCCCCTCCGCTTCCTTCCGCCCGCGCCGCCGCCTCGGTCACCGCCCCGGCGCCGGAACCGCCGCTCGCGTCATCACCCTCAGCCTTCAGCCCGCTCCGCCTCGGTAAGGGAACCGAGTACACCGGCCCAGCCTCTCTCGGGAACCTTCCTCCAGAGCCTCCCGTGGGCACAGAAGTGCCGAGTTACCCGGTCAGGGCCCGGCGGGCCCTCGCGGTCTGTGTGGGCAGCGCTGCCCTCAGAGCGTGAGGGAGCACGCCGAGGGCGGGAAACCCCCGTGAGGGAACGGCCTGTGTTGAAACCCCACAGCCCACTTAAAAGTGATGGTCTCTCACAGTGCGGACAAAATGCATTAAAAAACAACTTCCAAACCCCTCTTATAATAGAAATTGGTGGGGCTTCGCTAAAAGGGTAAAAAAAGGAATTGGTAGAGTATCGCTAAAAGTCGTGGTCAGTGAAACTGCGGAGCACAGAATTCCAGTTAAAAGTGATGTCCAAGGAACGACTGGACATGGCAGTCAGTGCTCTGGTCAAGTTGACAAGGTGGCGATCAGTCAAAGGTTGAAGTTGGTAGTGTTAGAGGTCTTTTCCAGCCCAAGTGTTTCTGGGATTCTGTGTTCTTCCACATAGTTCATTCTCACCAGGAGCTCTGCATTCAAAGGTAACCTCCAAACCCCTGTTTTACAACTATTTTCTTACAATTTCACTAAAAATTACAAACATTAAGATGCCCATGTCAATTTGACCATATTTCTTTAATGAAACCCTTTAAATGTGTCATTGTGCCCTGATTCAGCCCTCAGGCCCCCACCCAGATTTTCGTCCCCAAAGTGTACTTGGGATATTAATACTGTTGCCTCCATTGGGGCAGGCCAAGTCCTGCAGTAACCAAAGTTAAATATGTTAGATATTTGAATTGCAGCTTCGTCATTGGAGAAATCAGCTTTTTCCATTTTACTTTTTAGACCAGTTTGAAATAAAAATGATTGATTTACATGATTGTAAAGATCATAGTGGCTCTATGCACTGGTACACTGTGGATGTTTTGGAACTGGGGTTTCAAAACAACAATGCCTATTCCAGTTATATTTTCCAGAAATGAAAAGCGATTGTTGTTATTTGACTGCTTAGGTGTTGTTTCTCTTATTTGGCTGACTTTGGAGAGCACCAGTCAGGTCTGCAGCTCCTCTGAAATTAAACATTGCTTTTTAAAAAAATCCTCAGCTGGCGCTCATAGTGGAGTCTGCACATCTTCATGTTGCCAAAATCCCACAAAAACATCCTGATTTGTGCCTCTGAATGTTCTTAATAAAATGACTGCCTTGGTTGTAAGAGCCCCACTGTTAAATTACATTATTTCCAAGTCATCTGGAAATAACTGACACGGAGCCTTAACCTTCTAGTTCAGGAGATCCTCTAATCTTCAGGTACAAGGTCTAAACTGAACAATACCTTTGTAAGTATCTCTGCAGATGATAGTTTGATGTGATACAGGAGGAATAAACTGAATGTTCTAGCCACCTACCACCTACTTCCTGGTGTGACTGCACAGAAATCTCAAACCACACCAGCATGAGATGTGTGATGGCAGATCAGTGACAATAATATTTTTATCCTCTTATAATTTTTTTTTGCATTAAAATTAGTGCAAATGCATTGATTTTTACTGGTTTCTATCGGGGTGCAAGCACAGATTAAATATTTGTTATGATTATATATAACTTTATATATGTTATTTAGCGTTTATGTTATATATTATGTGTTGTCATCACAAGAGGCAGAAAAGAGAACTGTAAGTGAATATAGGTAATCGCAGCCCTACCACCTGAGATTTGTGGTGTGGTGTGACAAGGATGTCACTTTAACAATGGATAAGCCTGGAAAAGTGACCTAATCTTCATCATTTGATCCAAGAGGGGCCTGTCTTTAAACAAAACACATCTGTGATTGCTCTGGCTGTACAAGCAGCCCAACAGGTCGTCCAAGTGCACCACATTGACCCACCTGAGTCCGGGAAGGGTGGTTGCAGAGCTGGATTCTATGCTTTGAGCTGTTAGCTGCCCTCTCTCTGTCCCTTCCCAGGATGGTGGAAGGTGGGAAATGGCCTCGAGGGGTTCTGCCTCAGAGCTGGGGCTGCGGTTACTCTCAGCTACATTGTATCACAAATCTGCCTTTGATACTGAGTACATGTGCACCTTATTCCAAGTATCCATTCCGGCTGTTAGACTTGGAAAGGGTCCAGTTTCTTGCTAATGAAAGCAACGGTAGTATTTTATCTCTGTGTGTCATATTCCCAAACCCAGGATCAGATGGAGCAGTTACCAGCATCACTTGTGTTGGCACAGGCAGAGTGGCCTGTCGGAGACTGTTTGTTCCGTTTCTTTTATGGTGGTGACCTCTGTTCTGATCAAAGAGTGGCGCCTCCTCATTTTGCACTGCAGAGCAAGTCCTTTTCCTCCATTTCATAGCATCCAGTTTATCCCTGCTCTCCCTGCCACTCTAGTTTGAGCCTTTTGTGCTGGAGCCCTTCCCAAGAAGGGCAATGGAGTTGGGGAAGGGTCTAGAGAGTAAATCATGAGCGGCTGAGGGAGCTGGGGGGTCAGCCGGGAGAAAAGGAGGCTCAGGGAATGTTCTCGCTCTCTGGAACTCCCTGACAGGAGGGTGCAGCCAGGTAGAGGTTGGGCTCTGCTCCCAGGTAACAAGCAATAGAACAAGAAGAAAAATGCCTCAAGTTATGCCAGGGGAGGTTCAGGCTGGAAATCAGGAAGAATTTCTTCACAGAAAGGGTTGTCTAACATTGGGACTCTCAGGGAAGTGGTGGAGTTAACATTCTTGGAGGTGTTCAAGAGACAACTGGATGGGGTACTCAGTGCTTTGGTCTGATTGACAAGCTGGAGATTGGTCACAGTTGGACTTGATGGTCTTGGAGGTCTTTTCCAACCTAAATGACTCTGGTATTCTGTGAGTGCAACAGCAAACTCGGTTTCTTTACAGAAACTTGGTTTTAGATCCATGTGGCTTATAAGATTTGTTTTTGTCATGGGCAAAAGCTGCTAACACAAGTCTGCTCCTAATCTTGGGATGGTTTCAATGCCTTGGGAAGGCATGAAACTTCTCCAGCACTTTATATTTTAGAAACCCAAACTAAAAGATTCTTGTAAATACTATGATAATCATCAAGACATAATGAAGGAGTAAATAACCAAGAATCAAGATTTGTTTTTTAATTATGTTTTTTTGTGTGTGTCCCAGTTTCCACAAGGGTGTATGACACATAGCTGTGTTTCCCTGTTCACAGGGCTCTTAGGGAATGGATTGCATACCACTGGAAAGTCAGCGTAGGCTCTAATTAGGGAAGTAATACCTGAAAAACACATTTCTTTCTTTTGGTGAGTCTGTGAAGTTGGTTAACTTTGGACACTTGGGTTTGTTGGTAGCATAAAGCTGCAGGAATCATGGAATCGTAGAATCACAGACTGGTTTGAGTTGGCAGGGATGTTAAAGTTCATCTAGTTCCAGCTCCCTGCCATGGGCAAGGACACCTTTCACTAGCCCAGGTTGCTCCAAGCCCTGTCCAAGCTGGCCTTGGATATTTTCAGGGATGGGGCAGCCACAGCTTCTCTGAACAACCTGTACCAGGGCCTCACTACTCTGCTAAATCTTGAGAAAAATAATAATCCTTGGTTACCTCTTTCATCTGTGACTTCTGTATTTATTCAATTTCCTCCGGGTTATTGATCACTCCACTGAGCACTCCATAGGGGTAGTGGGAAAGCTTGAGGTCTGGATTCAGTGAATACTTTCAGGACCTGTCTCCTATGTGCCAGATTCCTTAAAAAGTTCTACAGGATGAACAATGTGTTGAAACCTCTGCTGTGGTATAATTATCCTCATGAATCTGCTTTCAGTTTCATTTATAGGTGCTGGAAGCAGTGTCATCATCAAGTTCAGGAAGCAGGGAGCGAGGGAGCATGAGTTGTGTTTGCAAATAATACAGAGACTGAAAAGAGTTCATAACTTCTTGAATTTTTAACCCAAACTCAGGACTGCTACAACTTCCACAAGGTTACCAAGCTGATCATCCAAATAAACTTAAATCCAAACCCCAAATCCTGCCATTCTCACTGGTGAATGCTTTGGTTATCTTTGATACGTACAGTTTCGCCATTGTTGCAGCTTCTATATGTGCTGGAATGTTTTTATTTGTATCATTCAGGGAATTGTGAGCCTCAGATTGTATTGTTTCAACACACATAAAAAAGGGACTGGCTCACTGGACCTCCTTAGTGCATAGCATGGAAGATCCAGCTGAAATGGGAGGCAAGATAAACTAATATTGGACCACCGTAACTGATTTTAAGCAGAAGTAATAAAATTGAGGTTTTTCAGCAATTATGCAATGGCTGCTGTCCCAGGCAAACGGGGAAAGAAGGAAAAGAACACAAATGTTTGTACATTCAGTGAAGTACCGCTTTCTGTGATACACACTTTTAGCCTTGTCTAAACCACTCAGTTTTAATCCCTGTAAATAGCACATGGAAAAGAATGATTAAAAACATATTTTGTGTAACCATGGCATTTGCTTTAAATTACGTTTTTGTACTGTCTCTCTTTCTTCATTACAGCAACTTTCCTGTGAGCATCTCAAGTGGTGTGGCCTTGTGAATAAAGAAAGTAAAGGCAACCCAGACAGACTGAGAATTTAAGAGGAGCAGCGCTAGCCCAGGAGAAGTGCTTAGAGCAACAGCAGAAGGTAAATCTACATTACAGTTAACACTCAAACTGCATTTACATTACTGCTAACACTCAAACCCTGCCAGTCTGAAAGCCCCTTTGGGAACGACTTCTGCCTGTTTAGTGTGCTAAGTCAGGTGATTTTGCCCTTGGATGTCCTTATCCCTGATCAGTGTCGTTGGAAATACATATTATATCCTGCTCAGGTGTCTTGCAAATCATTTGTGTTCCATCTCAGATACTGATATTGCATGTTCTATTAGTGGCTCTTAAAACATCATGCCAGCTTTGACCACTTCCTCACAGGGAGAACTGTGAAAGGAAAAACAAGTCCAGAAAGCAAAACCTTTCAACAATTGATTCAATAAAGAAATCTGCAAGTGCTCTGTTAACATTTGTTCTGTGATATATTTAGTACTTTGGGAGTCTTAGTTAAGCAATGGCTTAAGCACTTGAAATCCTAAAATGCATTAGTACTCTGTGAGCCTTACATTTTAACATGCATAAATGATTCTGAAGGTGTGTTTCAGGCTCCTAATTTGCTTGATAAGCTTTCAAAATGATTATCCTTTGTGAGTATAAAACTGAAAAACACCATGGCAAATAGAGGCAAAGGGCATCTGGACAAGATTCTGGATTCTTTCTCATTCTCTTCAAGTGCAGTTGAAGGTAAAATAGAACAAAAACAAGACATAAAATCATAAGATCATAAGATCAACTGAATTTTTTTGTGTATTTCGTGTATAATGGATCTGTAATCCAAAACTGTAAATGAGACCTCTCAGGCCAAAGCCGCATCACCTGTATTTGAATATCAAAGTTTATACGTCAAATTAACGTTTTGCTGTTTGGGGTTTTTTTTCTTGCTGACATTTAAGGCAGCATCAGCTGTGGGCTGCGCAGGAGCCAGCTAGAAGGTTAAACATTTCTTACACTTTGTGTTTTGCCTGAGTTCAGCCAATCCATAATGATAATTTCTATAGTAACCACTTTTTAAGTAAACAATTGATTAGTTCTGAAATTAGTCCTTGAAACCGCTTCTTTTGGAGCAGCTTGGAAGATCTCAATGCAAGCAGCCTTCTGCTGGCATGCAGAACAACAAGGCTCAGGCTGTTTTTTCTATCCTCATATAGAATGTGCCTTGAAAATATTTATCCTCCCAGAGTAGTTTTATCTCTGGATAAGGACGGGAGTGGGAATCTCCATGTACAACTTGGTAAGACCTTCGATTCAGTGAAGGCAGTGTAAGAAATGCCTTTGATATCTCAGAAAGGCACTTAAAGTGGAAGAATAACATTTTTTGCAGAGTTCAAATTAGAACTAGAAAAACTGTGTGTAAGTTTTTGATGGTCTAAAATTCCCCAACCCCCAAGGTCCCGCGGAGCCTCTGGTTTTCAAACAGAACGTGCCTTCACTTGTTTACTGTGTGCTGTTTCACTTATTGGCTACATGTTGTGGGTTCTGTTCTGTTTCAGGGGGCCATGGGGATAGGGTTTTTTAAAAACAGAGCAGAGCTCAATGTTTCTCTTACTTCAGTTGGACTCAGTAGGTGGAGCTAAAACAACTCACTCAGGCAACTCACCTGCAGCTAAAACTAGTCTGATTTTAACTCTTTCCAATGCTTTGGAAATTAATTTTTACTAAAGCATTTGATTCTTAATATGTATGTCTTAAGGGGTTTTTTTTATTTGACAGTAAATACAAAGTGATTTTTTGTGTGTAATTTATTTCCAGCAGTCTAAACAAGGATTTTCTGTCTGTCTGTGACATTTACAATGCCATTGACTTTATTGCTAGCTAATTACAAAGTTAGGAGCTGCCTTGAATAGCTTTGTGTTCCTGAATTAGTGACCTTTTCAATAAGGAGAAAAAGTGCTGGTGGAGTAAATTTTCTTTGTGTCACTTGTCATTCTCTTATTTTCTTCTTCATGACTCTGAGTTCATTTATATTTTTAAATGAGAAAATATCTCAAATGTCAAACTTGTAACTGTCCGGTGAGTGAGCCTATGAATGTGTAGAAAGGTAAATCTGGATCTTTTATTCTCATTCATGAATTTTGATGCACAGACTCAGCTCAGTCTTCTCAAGTGTGTAATTTTCAATTATAGACAATATATTAATTTGCAATACTTAACATTGTATTCCAGAACTCAGTTTGAACACAAATTCCAAGCTCACCTTCAGACATCACTACAGTCTCTCTATGTTCACCAAAGCTCTTAAATGCCACTTAATTTCAGTCAGTTTTAAACCTGGATTCAGCAAAGCACTTTGCATGTAACATTTATGTACCCTAATTCCAAATCCTGTGCACCTCTTTGTTAGATAGTGACTGTCACAAGCCAGAAAAGCTGTCCAGAATTTTTGGAGTGCTTTATCAGCATTAGCTCATATATTAAGGAATTTCTCACATTCTATATTTCTGATAGGTTTCTTTAATTCAAAAAGACTCACGTAAGGACAATGAAAACTTTCTTCAAATAAAGCATTTGCATAAGCATTTCACAAATACTTTGCAATAAGAGCACCAAAGAAATCACACATCATTACTAGTCAACAAGCTGAGTTTTCTCTCCATTATTAATCAAACCCCAATGAGAGCTGATCTCTTTTTTAGACACATCGTTATGGCGATTCTCTAAGATTGTCACTTTCTTTACCCACAGGAACATTAAATTTTTCTCAGTTTCGAGGTCCATGGCCTCTTTGTGCAAATAGTTTTGTTAACAGTAGGTGGCAGATTTCTCCCACCTAAGAGCTTGGAAAATGCTTCATCGGGCTAGTTCTTACGGAATGCTGATACCTGTCTATTCAGGACACACTGTAGCTTTCCCCACTGGAGCTCTCTTTTAGGAAAAGATTAGGCTTGAACATCAGTTTTAGAGTAATCTGGATATTACCTGAGCTGGACCTGCTTTTTGCAGGTATATTTCCTACTCTTCCACTAACCAGTCTAAAAACATTTCTGTGATTTGATGTGAAATAACTTCCTTAAAATATTGTATGGAGTGTCAAAAATCTGCATGGAAAGATCCAAGATACAATCTCCCTTCTATCAAGCTTGTTTTCCAGTGAAGTCAGGCAAGTTTTGGCACTGACCTTGATGTTACCAGCATTAGGCCAATGCTGAATATATTTCAAAATCCTGCATAGAGGACCTGGTAACCTTAGTGAGTTGCCAAAAAGCTCCTTAAGCAATATCAGTGCCCAAGAGACAGGAGTCTCTGCTTTGTCTCACTTTAAATCAGTTCTTTCCCAGCCTAAAGTGCATTTATGTACTAAAAGGAGGAAGGGAGAACTTGATTTTCCTTTCAGAAGTGGAAGCAGATAGATTGCCTAGCTGATAACAAAGAATCAAATAAAATAATCTTGTTTTTCTTTGAAAACTAAATAAATAATACACAGAAGTTCCTTGGCAAATTGTCCCAAACAAGTGTGCTTGAGATCACTCAAAAAAGAACTGAGCCTAGTCTCAATTTCAACTTCTCCACACACTAATTTTTAATTCCAATGTTACATTGTTCTGGATTCAATTTTATGACCAGCTTGAGTGTGAAGTTTTCTTCTTGTGGGTGGAACCTAAGCCCATGTCAGTGGAGTTTCTGTTTTGGGATAGTGGGATAGTGGGAATGGCATGGAACATTCTATAGCCACGGGTCTCTGGGGCCTGATGGCACACATCCCAAGGTCCTTGGCGAACTGGCTCATGTGGGTTCCAAGCCACTCTCCGTCATATTGGAAAAGTCACAGCCGTCAGGTGAAGTCCCTGGTGACTTGAAAAAGGAAAACTTTTTATAAAAGGGGTAGAAAGGAAGACCCAGGGAACTATAGACCAGTGAGCCTTAACTCTGGGCTGGGGAAGACCTTGAAGCATATCTTCATGGAAGCAATGTTGAGGCACATGCAAGACAGAGAAGTGATCCAGGACAGGCATCATAGCTTCACTAAGGGCAAATTGTGCCTGTCCAATCTGGTCCCTTTATGATCATCAAATCCAACCATTAATCCAGCACTGGCAAATGCACCAATAAAGCATGTAAATTAACTGAATCCAAAATGTTTCACTGGAAACATAGAGTACTGATAGACTTTCATAAAATCCAGTTGTATTTCCATATTGGCTCTGACAAACCTGCAGGGAGGGCAGGCTCTGTACTTGAGAAATTTCTGTCAAGTGATGCAAGAACATTTGTATTCTAGGACGTCAAAGGATCCATCCCAAAACTCCTACTTTTGCTGACAGCAAAGAGGCTGCAGTGTCCAACAGTGCAGCAGGACCTCGGAAACCATGAGACTTGTGTTCATATCAGACTCTCAGCATTTTCAGACTTCCTGGGCTCGCCAGGAACAGTGTCCTCAGTCTTGACTTAGCACTAGGCTCCCCTCTCTGCCAATAGGAACTGGGAGAAATTTGATTCGACACATAATTTGCCCAGCTTCCAATTTCCCAGTCCAGGGAGCCAGGAATCTTCCTAGATTTGCACTGGCTTTAAGGGAAGCCTTAAGCCTCTTTATGCTGGGAATAGGTCCAGTGCCTAGACACGCACTCTGTGTTTCCCACACTCAGAGTCAAGGAAGAAAGTCAGAAACCCAAGTTCAGTCTAAACTGGAAGTCCCAGATGAGGGCACTACTACATTAATTGTTATAATTGAGTTATTTTTGAGACCTGCGAATAGGCCGTGGATATGCCTGACTGGCAATATTGAAGCACTGTTGCTATGAGCAGAAAGGGCCTTTGGGCAGAAGGCAAATGTCAAGGACAGTCAGCATGGGGTTGGAGGGCACCACAGAGGAATGGCCTCACGAGTGTAGCCTCTGCCTAATTGATCCAAAAGACAACACCGAAAGCTTCATGTGCAAAGAGTTTGTTAATATTTGTTTGCATGACTTAAGAAGGATTCTCAGTTTAGTGTTCAAATTAAAAAAAAAAAAAAGAACAAACCAAACATGACAGCTATTCAGGCTTTGCACAGCCACAGATCTGCCTGATAGATCTCTGTAGTTCCTCTGATGTATGGACCAGTCTTTTGATAACTGCTGTAAGAGAGCCACAAGAACCATGCAGATCTTTGCTAAGCTCAATCACAGTTTTTGGTCCCTGATGAATTTTTTCTGATTCTGGGAATGTACCGAGGAACCTTTCTTCTTAAATCAGGTCTTCCTAAAGGCCCTCAAATTCAGAGACTGAATTTCAAACCAAATCATTTGTCTGCTTCAGAAATCAGAGTTTACAAGCACTGCTCTAAAGAAAAACAATCAAAAAATAAACCAAGCAACATTTTCTCAGTTTTGTGTTATTTTTAGTCACTTCCTTAATAGTGGGAATCCCAGTTTCCAGTATTATGTGTCGTAGTGTAACAAATCCAGGTAAAGGGGAACATGGGAAGGAAAACAGCAACCTGAAGAAAGACAATGTTTTGTTGCTGCTGCTGCAAATCCAATTCTCTTCTAAGAGATCATTATATCCTGGTAATACCATTGGGAATCTGATTCACATTGAAGGAAGTACTGAACCTGGAACTACAAGCCAGAGCTCACCTAATGAATGTGGTCTGGTTGAATTCTGCTTGAAAAACAACTGATTTTTCAATGGAAAAGTACAGGTGCTTGGATTTGACTAACTGAACTTTGCTTCACAGGCTAAGGCAGAAATGTGGAAATATTTCACTTCGGATTTTGCTTGTGGGGACAGGATGCTTCACATTTCATTCATAGAGCCTCAGAATTCATAATTGCAGCATAATATGCAGAAGTGGATTATCTTTTCATGTCACCAAGTAAATGACAGTGCCAAATTTTAAATTGTCTTGTCCTGCCTGCTCCAGTAACAACGACCTAGAAATGGCCTACAAACTTTTCTTCTCCTGCTAAGGTGCCACCTGAGGCCCTGACTCTCAGCTAAAGGAATTCCAAAGACAGTAGGGGATATTTGAGGTAGAAAATGCTATTCTTGCTCCAGGACTTCATTTAAAATTACTATCTTTTCCTTTTTCAAAGTAGTGAGGGCTTTGTCTTAAGGAATTGTTTGCTCAGGAATAGAGGAAAGGCTGAGAAAAGAATCACTCCCTTTATCTTCTTAATGCTTGGACATTTACAAGTTGTCTTAAATAGATGAACTAGGATCTTCCCAAGAAAGAAACCAACATAAAAAACCCCAAGGCCCTAACAGAAAAAACAGCACAAGAGAACAGTTATAGCAGTAAAACAGATTCTGTTTCTATGGAGATGGACATGAAAGAGAAAATATTTATCAGCTTGGCAGTTTTTAGGCCAGAGTGGGAAAACCATAAGTTTACGATGAAACTAAATGAAAAATAAGGCAGAGTGTCAGCACTGCCAGTGATGCAGTAACGTTGTGGGGGGCAGCTGCAGAATGGCAAAAATTTTCCACAAGTCCTAAAGCCCCTCTAGACAGACAGGATTTTTTTCAACTGGTAAAGTGTTTCAAGTTGAGAGAAACCCAGTGGCTCCCAGAATAATTAGTTCATTTTGCACATACTTTGTTTCTGATTTTAGCAAATACACCTGCATACACTTAGAAAAAACAAGTTTGTAGCCGTGTGTTTTATAGATAATCAATGGCCTAAAGAAATTCAAAACGAAAAACCCTCCAAACATTTCCTGCTGTTCCTTAAAAGTTTGCAATATTTCTTTTATTGCTAAAGCTGAAGTACATCAAACCTAGGGAAGAAATATTAACAATCTCTTGCCAAACAAAAGCTTTCATCTTTGGCTCTTGACTGTACCACATAAAATGGCTCCTCTCTCCTGCCAAAGGCCATCAGGTAGCATAGCAGAGCAGCATAGAAATTGGAAACTGAGTGCCAAAAAGTTTCTAGGGCACAAGTGAATGCACTGGATTCCAAAGGCCTCTGGGACTTATGTAAGAGGAAGAAGAAAGATCCCCACCGACAGTCCTATCATGAGCCAAACATCAATCACACCACTGCAATGATTTCAGTTCCAGAGACAATTATCAAAGGCATTATAAGAAACACTGAAGAAAAAAAATCTTCATGAGAAGGACTTCCTGAAGAGAGCAATGCTGCACCTTGGGTATTTCTTTCCCTCATCTCTTTTGTATTTAGATACAAAACTTAGATACATCCATACCAAGATGTAACACTAATTTTTTTTTGAGGGACTTGGAAATGGATAATAGATTAAGCCAATACTCATCTATTTTGTGGATTACCTACTTGAACTGGCAGTGAAAAAAGTCATAGGGACATGGAAAAATGAGACAAGTTCTGAGAAGTCCCAGAACTGATACCCTCAAAAAACACTGAGACTGTATATTTGGATATATTCAAGCAATTGAATGCTTAATAGGCAAAGCAAAGCTGTTCTTGTACCTGCTTCCAAAGAATGATGTTGGCAAATGGCAACTAATAAGGAAAACAGCTACATCACCACATTGCGGACTTGTGAGACAAAGGGATAGGGATGGTAGAATGCCCTAGGGATCAAATGTACAGGATCAGCAAGAATAGTCATTCTTGTTGATTCAAAAATCCTTATTTGAACGATCGAGAGCTCACTAACACTGCAGGTGAGTGGCTGATGCCAGAAGATGAACAGTAAAGTATCAGAACTCATTGATGATATGCCCAGGAGACACACCTGACATGGAATGCTGTTAGCTACACCTGAGCAGGTCTCTGCCTGTTCTGCCACAGTGATCACATCCTTTCTGTCTTTATGTTTGTTTGTTTTGTGTCAATGAGTCCATCTCTGTTCAAACAAAAGCCATATATCTCAGATGTTTGACTCGTTCTGCACAGGAGCCAAACATCAGTGATAAGAAAGGCAAACATCATGCACCAGAGCAGGAAAAAAAGTAATACCTGATACCTGTCCATGTGTCCAGGGCTACAGACATTTAGAGCTACAGACATTTATTTAGAAATATACTGATCATTACAGTTACTAAAAAAAATAGCTACTCACTGTGGCTACTGGCACAGGAATGTCTCTCGGTTTGGTGTGTGTCTTGTGGTCCAGTCTCACAAACAGAACTTTAGGTCTTGAAAAAAAGAAGAAACAGCAGTAAATAAAATTGAGGGCTACAAAAGTAAAGGGTTTCTTGTGTTCTTTGGGTTTTGAGAGATTACTTTGAAAAGGGCTTACTTTCCAAAAGGGCTCTGACAGTTTTCTTGTGATGTATCCCATTTGTTTCTCAAGAGCCTCATGCCATATTAGTACATCTTGGTCCACTTTGTTTCTGCTCTTCTACTTTCCACAGGCTGGTATGATGAAATATTTAAAAATTATGCATCCTTTTTATTTCCAGGTCAATTACTCTTGAAATTACTGTCCTTTGGTTCCACACACCTGGAATAAAACTAGTTATCAACAGTAACTTTAGGCATAAATGAGCGTGAAAATGGATCATCTTAAAAGGCCATTGATAAATTCCTTTCTCTAATACCAGGACAACTTTGTTGGAGTGAACTCAACACAGTATGAAAGCATTGAGTAACAGGAAGCTCAGTATAATATTTAATATTGTCAAACAAACATGAGCATTGGAGTTCAACTCTCAGCAGTTATATGAACCATTGGCATGAAGTACAGGACAGACAACAGAAGATATCTAGAAATAAACATGGACCCTGTATTCCAAACTTACATATTAACTTCAGGGGAGCAGGAGTGAGCGTTCTTGCTAACACTGCACAATGCCACAAGGGAAAATTCCAGAGAGCTTTCAAGATGCAACATTGCATTCATTATGCTGTATTTCAGCTTTGCCCTCCCAGCCCTTAGCTGTAGTTTTCTGAAGACTTCTTTGGTATGGCCTGAGAGCATCTCAGGAACTGTTCTAGGACATCGTTCACTAATGCCACAGTTTTTTACCCACCGTGTGGTTATCCACAAAATACCTGAATGTGTGTTTCTGTCCCACTGACTGCTCTCTTAAGATTTGGAAGGAGATGGATCTTCTCTGACAGAGGGTTATGGTCAGTAAAATAATTACAGACTGAATTAACAAGCTCTTTCCTCAGATTTTGTTAGGCTAAAACAGCACAGGTCTGAAAGGTACAGATTGTTCATCCTAATTCCCATCATTCTCCAGAAATGGGGGATTTTGCTACAACCACCTGAAAACAATCTCAATGTCTAACATTATGACATTTCTAACATTGCTTTTCTCCCAACCTGGCTTTCCTGCACCATCCTTCAGTAAGAGTTATTCAAATAACCTTTTAATTCCCAAAACAGAGCCCTGTTCATTTAAATCACTAACAGCATGCCAGTTTTTACCTACAAAAATATCAGGAGCAGACTCAGGAAAATGCAAAAATTTTTTGCAACACCAGCAGCCAGTAGAAATTTCATTGTATCAAACTACTCTGTGAACTCATCTCAGTTTTATGTGGTTATTCCTGGAGAACAGAACAGCCTTTCTGGGACACAAGATGCATTGCCTTGGCATTTTCCTGAATGAAAACTGTCTGCAAGTATTTTGAGCTTAGACATGTCATTTGCTTTATTTCAAATGTCTTTAAAAATTCACACTCAGAAACAAAAGGAAGTACTATGCATGTACTTATTTATTTAGTCAAATTTGCAGAAAACTGATCACTGAATTGTTCTTGCTATTCCCATTAGGAATAATACAGAGTTATGGCAAAACTGCCCACCTGAGGAAGAAAAACAGAGTAGAAAAGGGAACCTTAAGGACTAAGGAAGTGTTTGGAGACCACATACTCAGCTCTACCGTGTGGGTGCTCGCAAAGCAAAGAGTTGCAAGGCAGGACACAACCTCCAGTTGTGTGGGTTGACATCCAGACACTGGGGACATAAATTCATTAAAATAAATCATAGTATTTCCCACTGGGAAGCTACATCACTTTGCACTCAGCAAGGATCCAATCTTATACTTGTTCGGGATTTTTTGAAGCATCTCTCTAGGTATCCTAGGAAAGAAATTTCAGTTTTATTCCATGCCCTGGGGCTCTGTGCAAACTGCACATTTCTTCCTGCGTCTGATCTCCTAAGTTACCGCCTAATCAATAGGAAACTTTTCTGAGAGGAGAGCAATGCTTAATTAAAAGATTACTCTTGGGAGGATGTCAGTACAAATGAGAAATTGTCTGAAATGACAACTCTTGCACATGTTTACCCATGTGTTTGGCTGTTTTCTGGATATTGATGAACCCACAGAAAGCCAGAATAGGACCTAACAAATTCAGATGCTCAAATCAGCCCTAGATGTCTAGATTAGCCATCTCATCTTAATGAAGTGATTTAAAATTAAAATTCTCTAATTTCAAGTGGACTCAGTCCTATCTGGGTGAGTTGTTACTATACAATACCAACATGCATTGCTTTTGAACAAATACTAGCAAAAAAAAAGGGCTATAGAATTAGCCCTGATGACTTTTTTGTCTGATGCCTTGAACTCCTTGTTTGTCATTTGATAAGGAAATTTACGCAAAACTTTTATCTTTTTTGGGTGCTGGAAGGTTCAACCTCTTCAGGACAAAAAGGCCCAGAGTAACAACACAGAATAAATAACTAATATTAAATTAATTTTTGGCAAGGGCAGCTGAAGTTTTGTAATCTTCAGGCCAAATGGAAATCTACAAATGCCAGCTCGAGGGTTAATATTTTACAAGCACAGGTAGTGAAGGGTATATAAGCAAATGCTCTTCCTTCAATCTTCCTAGCATTTTTGAGCAATTTTGCTCACATCGTAACCTGAAACCATGAAGTGGTTAACATTAATTTCATTTGTTTTTCTCCTAAGTTCTGCCAGATCCAGGAATCTGCAAAGAACTGCACGAGATGCAGGTAAGAAAGGACTAATTGGTTCTCTTGCAAGTCTTTGTTCTATCAATTTAACTAATTTAATACAGTTTCACAAACAATTTGTGGGAGCCTGATCCATATTGAACAGAAAAATGTGATTGACTTGAAAAGAAACTAAATGAAGAGACAATGGGGAAGTGGGTAGGACACTCAGGACAGTTTAACTGGGTGAGTAAGTGTGGTGCCATCCCTCTGCAACGTCTGTGTGGTGCCTGAAGAGATGTTAATGACTCAGGATCTGTTCCTTTCCAACATGGAAAAAGCAGGTGCACTGTGCTTTTGGAAGTTCTGTCTTTCGACAAGTTAATAACTTAGTGTTCACAAGAAGAATATTTGCTCTAATCAAGCAGCAGCTGCATTGCTTTATTTGCAGTATTTGCTGGTGGTGGTTACTCAAAGGACACATTTGCTAACCCTGGATAGTAAGTTCCAATAGTCTTTTTGAGTATCTGAATTAAGTAGCTGCTTATAGAGGTAACTATTGTATTAGAATCATAAAAATCACATGCTTGGGTTCCTTTAAAAAGACAAACAAACATAAGGGTTGGGTATCTGCAGACAAATGAACAAGGAAGAGTTCAAATTCTTATGCTCTTAAGTATAAAAGTCGGGTGAATGCTGAACCCTTGTGAAAATCTGGCCCGAGGTGCCCAGAATGTATTTTTCGGGGTCCAGCACAGCTGGTGTGACAGTGAGCGTCACTCGTCCCTTTGTTTTTCTTCCTAGACCACAAGAGTCCGATTGCCCATCGCTTCAACGACTTGAAGGAAGAGACATTTAAGGCAGTGTAAGTGAACATTCAGCTTCCATCTTCTGATTGTGTTTTTGTCTCTCTTGATATTGTACCGAAAAGGGAAAGTAAGACACACTGTATGATCTCACAAGGAGTGTGTATGTCTCACTGAAACATTGAGTTAGCCCCTTAGTGTTAATGTGCAAAACCTAGAAATATTTTAAGACCTGCAAATGTCACAATGACTTTCTTGCTCTCTGGGAAAAAAACTCCTTGCAAACCTTGTGAAAAAGCCTCTGTTCCTTCTCTGAAAATAAAATAGGCATGAGGAATACAGGTTTGATATCCTTAGAATGAAGAGAAATTATGCTGCATTGAGACATTGCCAGAAAAAAAACACAAACAAACTACCAACCTCCAAAAACAAACCTGCAATAGGTTTTCTGAGACAACTCAGTGGTTTTCATTTGAAACTGGTTTTGGGTAAGACAGAGGGCTCTGACAGACCTATAAGTACTAAGAGAAGGCAGCCTGAAGATCACAGTGGCCAAATCCAGCTTAGGTTATGGCATTTATGAGTTTGCTGGTAAAAGTGACAGAAGACTCCACAGTATTTTCTGGTTTTTTTCTAACTTATTATTAAAGACTTCTTTTATTGGGAAGGTAAAAAGGTTATTGGGAAAGTTAAAAACATGTTCAGAAAGGAGATGAGAAGACAGATATGGGATCTGGCACTATGCTCTGCATGGTGTTCTGGTTAACCTTTGTGCATGTCATTTGAACAAACAAGTTTAATTCAGAAGCACGTTTGAAAATATTGCCTGATATGTTTCTCATTTTCATATTCCAAACTGTGCTTTGTGTTTCAGTACCATGATCACGTTTGCCCAGTACCTCCAGAAATGTTCCTACGAGGGACTGTCTAAGCTGGTGAAGGATGTTGTTGATTTGGCACATAAGTGTGTGGCCAACGAGGATGCTCCCGAGTGCTCAAAACCACTGGTAGGCAGTGAATCCTTCAGTATTGTATTTCTCCTCGCTCTGTGCAGCTGCCAGGATCACCCTCCTTGAGGACTTACACCTGAACCTTTCAGGTGTGGCTGTTGTCACTGGCCAATGCTCAGATTGTAGTGCTTAAATAGAGACCTTGTTTTTGTCAGGTTCTAAGACGGTGCCTTTAAGAAGTGCCTAAATGATCCATGGAGCCGTATATTGGAGACCAAACACCACGCTTTGGCACATTCAACTTAGTTAGCATTGCCTGAAAAGAAATGTTAGCATTTTGTACAAAACCGCAGCTGTGAAGTACAGGCCTAATTCCAGGTATTAAAGTGACCCAAGTGTGTGGATTTTCACACTGCTGTGACTTGAAAAGGTGTGTGTACTAATTTAAGGCACTTAGTTTATGAGGATTTGAAAAAATTCCTCTAAAATCAGGTAACAAAAGAAGTTTGTGGGTATTTAGGGTCCCTGGATGTCTAACAGGTTCAGCTAGACATTAGTTTTCCCTAAAGATTTCCCAAGCTGCTCATCAAGTAGAATTCCAAATCCTGCTTTAATTAATCTGAAAATTCAGTTTAGTTAGATTATAAGTAAAAGGAGATCACTGTCTTGCAGAGAGTATTTCAAATTACAATTAATTTTTTTCAGTAAAGCGTTGGAACCATTTTGATATCGGACTACATAAAATAAAACTTCATAAAATTATGTGAAAAGCAGTCGATTATTTTGAGTTATGGTCTACATCTTGTTCAGGAAAAGTGTATTTACTATTCAGCCTGGGTTTTCTTTTGCAGATAAATAGACAGTATATTCCACTATCTATAAACACTAATTCTGACCCTCGGCACCTCCCTTACAGCCCTCCATTTTCCTGGATGAAATCTGCCAAGTTGACAAGCTCCGCGACTCATACGGTGACATGGCTGACTGCTGTGGTAAAGCTGATCCCGAAAGAAATCAGTGCTTCCTGTCCTTCAAAGTTCACCAACCAGACTTCATTCCACCATACCAGAGACCGGCTGCTGATGTGATATGCAACGAGTACAAGGACGAACGGGTGTCACTCCTGGGACAGTAAGGAAGATAACCACTTCTACTTTCTTATCCTGATCACATTTTCTCATTTCATGAGAGAGCAGGTTTTTGCATTTGAAACAGGGGTTAAGGATCACATTTTATAAATCTTGGATGACTTTTCTTCCCCAAACCTGCTGAAAACTCACAATGTTTCCAATATTGATTTAATTACTTGCTCCAGCTTCCCATTACCATTGGTGTAATTGGCAAGAATGAAGAAAGATAACAGTAAGAAGAATAAAAATGGGCAACAAAACCTTGGCGAAAGGGCCATAGATGAATTTTTCACTCTGAAAATCAGAATTTTCAAGTATTGGACAATACATTTTAAAACAACAGATGTGCATCAAACCAGATGGCTGACAACATCAGGAGCTCACCCTTCACTCACAGTTACTGAGTCCTGCCTTGGGAAAAGTGAGATTTAGCAGAGCATTTCCTGTCAGTAGGCATTACGTTTTGAAAGTAGATTACTAAATTAGATTTCTAAAGTAGATTTCTTAGCTAGAAAAAAAGTTAGAGAAGCTGCAAGAGGTTTAAGGCAATTTGCTATTGTCACTGGAACATGGAACTTACGCTTTCCTTTTCCTTCTAGTTTCGTCTATACTGTTGCAAGAAGAAACCCCTTCTTGCACGCCCCAGCGATCCTGGGTCTGGCTGCTGAGTATGAAAATGCACTTAAAAGCTGTTGCCCAGAGAGTGATATTGGTGCTTGCTTGGATGCAAAGGTACAGCAAATTTGTCCCTGTGGACGAACACTAAGCAACTGAGTGAGAAACAGGCAGAATTTTCCTGTCTATGCAAATCTTTGCATGAAGAACTTGAAGAGACAGGTCAGAGTTAATCATATCCATTGGATGTAATCAGTTTAATGTGACAATGTGTGTCCTGTTACCACAGGCAGTTGTCATCAAGGAAAGAGCCAAGCATATAGGAGTGAAGCAGCAGCATGGATGTCGAGTCCTCGACAAGTATGGTGAGAGGACTTTCCAAGCTAGGTAAGTTCCAATCACTTTTTTGGATAAAATGTAGGCTTGTCAACCTGTGAGTGAGACCTAGATAAAAGCTCAACTGTGAGAGTTGCAGAGCAATGAAAACATCTCTGGAACCAGTCCAGAAGATGCAGAATTAATTGTTGGAGTGTCACTCAGAACCAGAGATTACAGTGTGTTAAATCGACACTTTTAGAAAAGCTGTACCCCGTTCCAATGCCAACAGCTTTCAGTGATGGACACATCAATAATCAGCAAAGTAAGGTGCTAGTTTGAACCTTAAGCCAACCAAAATGTCAGATTTGGCAGAATCACAGTTGTTAAAACATTTGTTTGTAAGATAAAGAAAAGCTTTTACAATTAATAAGTGGATCATCTGTCTGGGCACAGAGAGGTGCTTTCGTTCTGTGGCCAGTCTGATACACTAACATGGACTAGGATTATTTTATAGACATAGTCAACTTCGATTTAAAGGTATGATCAGGACTGTATCTATCTGTGCCAAGTAATCTGGAGTGCCTTCCAGTCGCTCAAGAGTGACGGGGAATTCTAGAGTGTGATTCTTACAGTTCAGGCAGAACAGAAGAACCACGAACTTGTTCCTTTCTGGCTTTACTGGTGCAGACGTTGATGCCCTTTTTTTTCAGCCACCAGAAATTAGATGAGAAGAATGAGTATTTTCTTGAAACAATCCTGATCTACCATATCATGTGTTAGTGACTTACAAGGTTTCTGTTCCCTACAGTGCTTTAAAACAAGTGTCTTTTTCTCCTTTTCTACCCAGTAAAATTGCTCGTATGAGCCAGAAATACCCCAAGGCTCCATTTCCAGAACTTCTTAAGATGGTCCATAATGTGAAGGATGTCTACAAAGAGTGCTGTGAAGGGGACATGGTAGAATGCGTGGATGACTGGGTAAGCTCACTCACTATTTTAAAACAACGTTTGCATATTTGAAAAATGTTTAGAGAGATAGTAATTTGTGCAGCTACTCATTCACGGTACGGGGAACTTAAACTTGTACTCAGCACTGCTGGAAGGTTCCTCAAGCACTGAAAAGCTCAGGATCAGCACAGCTGACTGTTACTGGCAGTAGGTTTCAGCACAGCTCTGGATCTAGCCCTGTCTGATCATGAGGACAAGGAGCTGTTGCTTACAGTCTAGCAAGTGTGTTTGGCTGAAATCAGAACATCTATCAGGGAGGTTGTTTGATGGTGTTTATTCACTTCAACTCAATCATAAATAAATAAAGCAAAAGAAAGCAGAGGCAAAAAGGCTGCAATTTTTTCTCCTGTCCTGTCAAGTGTACTGCCATTAATCCAGCTTTCCTGTAGTGCCAACGAATGCTAGAGAACAGATTATCATACCTCTGCAATAGTGAGATGATTTCAATATTGCCTGGCTGACTGAAACTTGGACACACTTGTTGAGCCAGCTGGTTCCAGTGCTCCGGGGTTTTATCAAGTTTTGTCCTCTTTCAGAGCTGGGCATCCTATCAGGACTGACAAGATCCATCAGACATCCTTGTGATAGAGCACTCAGTGATGTGCCCTGGCTTTCCAGAGTTTGTATTCTCAGAGTTTTTAGGATCAGGGAGGGAACCATTCACCCTGCACACCGCATTCAGCACACACAGGGCATGCTCATGCCCTGGTTATTTCTCTTTGTATGAAGGCAGCATTTTTTTTCGGAAAGCGCTAAGTAAGTAGGTGACCTGAGTGAAAAGGGAAGAGTCTGAAGTGGAGAGAGCAGATTAATTAATCTGTCTTTAAATTATTGTTTCATAGCTTGTCTGATACTATGTTTTAATTTTACAGTCAGAGCTCGTGACCTCTTTGTGCTCTAAACAAGATATTTTCTCAAGTAAAATCAAGCCTTGCTGCGAGAAGCCTGTAGTGGAACGGACCAAGTGCATCATGGAGGCAGATTTTGATGACAAACCTGACAATCTTCCCTCACTAGTTGAAAAATACATTCAAGATAAGGAAGTGTGTAAAAGCTATGAGGCAAACCATGATGCATTCCTGTCAGAGTAAGTAGGGCCAGCAGCATTCCAAGCTCATTGTCCACTTGAGGAAATGTCCTTGTTATTACTGCACTGTGCTTGATCAAAGCAGCACATTATTCAGGAGCTCTTTCTGCTCATGTGCCTTTCAGGTTTGTTTATGAATATTCACGAAGACACCCTGAGTTCTCCACACAGCTGATTTTGAGGATTACTAAGGGATATGAAACACTCCTGGATAAGTGCTGCAAGACAGACAACCCTGCAGAGTGCTACGGAAATGCTGTAGGTGCAAAGCTTTGTTTGCGGATGACTAGAATGCTTGATTGGTACCTGTCATGAAAGAATTGGGTTGAAAAGCTCCTGCAGAAGAGCATACAGAAAGCTTTTAGAGAGACTAATCCCAGGGGAAGTTAATGTCCTGGTGGAAGATGAAGCAGTCCATGGCCCATGGCAAGGATACAGGGTTATCTCAGATCACAGAGTAACTTCATTGGTCACATTACAATATTTCAGACTAGTCTCACTCAGCTGTCTGATGCCTCTGTATCTCAAAAGGGGTTCTGCTTGTCCTGAGGCTGACAATTAATAGCTCAATTATTCTCTGAGCTCCACTGCCTATACTGAGTATGGCTGCGCATGGATTGTGGTAGGAATGTGCATGGCCAGCACATAGAGACCCCTCAAGTCTGATCTGCAACCCAGTCACACACAAGACACAGCATAAATTGAGTCCCTGAAAGCTTTGGCCAAGAGATGTTCCCCTCATGGATGATAATAATTTGAAATATTTACTTGATTTAAACAAATAAACGTAAACCCCCACTGTTTAGAAAATAAGTCCAACAGGTAATTAATTTAAATTACATTTTAAAACTGTGGCTGCCTTTTTCAAGGAAATTTCTGTTAGAACATAAGACCCACAAGGGAATCAAATCCTGCCTACACGGAAGTGATCAACCTTGCAAAATGAGTATTTTGTAGTTAATGAGGTTTAGAAGGGGTCAAAACTTACATTTGTATGAGTGTAATTGATGCCTTGAAGTGGCTACCTGGAAACAGAGGCTAGACAAGATTAAGAGAATAAAAGCCGGTATTTATTTGAAGGGCCTAGAAAGGTACACCTTGGGAGTCAAAAGCCTCCGAGGGGCTCCACCCACGATGGACACTGGGTCATGGGTTTTTCACACTTTTATAAGTGTGGTCCATTTGCATATCAGGGTTAATTCTTCAATTATAATTTCAGGTAGTGATGTCATTACCCCAAGTTTGCTCCCCCTGTCAGAGGCTTTAGTTTACATATTTTGGGGCCTGGGACAGCAAAGTGTCCTTGAAGTGCAAACCTAGAGAGAGTTTGTTATGTCTAACCAGCATGAGAGGACAGTAGCTAACAGGCTGTATGAAGTTTCAGAGTTACATACTAAGCAGTACAGGATTTGAAAAATATAAAAGTTAAAACCTAAGGCATCATTACCAGCAAGTCCTGCTCTAATATTACTAATAAGTTTGTATTTGTTTGCAGCAAGAGGACCTGAACAAGCATATCAAGGAAACTGAGGATGTTGTGAAGACAAACTGTGAGCTGTTCAATACCCATGGCGAGGCAGACTTCCTTAAAGGGTGAGCAACTCATGATAAATATTCTGGAGTGTAATGAATTACACTGACTGCTTTGGGCAGATTGATTTGATCTTCACTTCTGTTTTCCCTTCAGTGGGCTAGATGTGCTCACATTTCAAGAATGCCCTACTAACAGTCATTTTGATTTGACTTTGTCAGAATTCTAGTCCGCTACACTAAGAAAATGCCTCAGGTATCAACTGACACCTTGCTTGAAATCGGGAAGAAAATGACAGCCGTTGGCAACAAGTGCTGCAGCTTTCCTGAGGAGAGACGCATGTCTTGTTCTGAGCACTATGTGAGTACATGGATTTATTCTTCTCCCTTCTTCTCTTTGAGATTTTTCCCGTTTGCAAAAATACTGAATTCTGCTGAGATAGCAAACACAGTGATTTTTCATAAACACCACGCTAAGCTACCTAACAGAATTCCAAGTCTGTTCATTTTTTGATGGATGTGACAGCCTAAATAGCTGTCTGATGGTAGCTTGTGAAAATTTTAGTTAAACTTGGCTTTCCCTCAGAAAGCAAGAGTAAGTTCATAGAATCAGGAATCATAGAACCGTAGAATGGCCTGGGTTGGAAGGAACCTTAAAGATCATCCAGTGCCAACACCCTGTCATGGGCAGGGACACCTTCCACTGTACCAGGTTGCCCAGAACTCCATGATTGAGACTGTGGCAGGTTGCATTTGGAAAAGCTAAATAGTGTCTTAAAACCTTCAAACCTACTGATTGTAGCTCAATGCCCAGACTATTTGCAGATGAAGAAATGCCTTACTCCAGGAATACCTATTTATTTTAAATTTCAAACACATGCCATTTCCCAACAGGTGTTAGGTCCAATAGCTTCCACTTCCAGCTGTGCTCTTGTAACACAAACATCACCTAGTTCCTGTGGTTTTGGGAAGATGTCACTCACCTTTGCCCTTTTCTTTTCAGCTGAGCATCGTCATTGAAGATATGTGCAAGAGACAGGAGAGCACCCCTATTAATGACCAGGTTTCACAGTGCTGCAATGAACTCTACTCTTTCAGGAGACCATGTTTCACTGCCATGGGCGTAGATACCAAATTCGTGCCTCCACCATTTGACCCCATGATGTTCAATTTTGATGAGAAAATGTGCACTGCTCCTCCTGCTGAGCGCGAAGAAGGGCAGCTGAAGTAAGCTCCAAGAAATACCTTGTAGGAAAGCTTTTGAAGTGTAGCACTTAGGGGAAAGTAGGGAAGTGCAGAAGGAACCTACAAACACCCTGTTTTGTCATCTGACTGGGGCTTCATTAGTGACAGAGAAAACCAGATGGAACTATGTGTTTGCACTGACCTGGTCAGCATATAACATCATGTAGTTTGGAAGAGGAAAAGTAGAATTTTTTCTTCACACAAAATCACTCTTAACTGACCAGTTTCATGTAGGCCTGCTGCCCGTGCAAGTCTTGAGATGTACTTAATTAAGACAACATACAGATCATTTCCCTAAGTTTTTCCCCACCTGTAACTGAGTTAACACAAAGCAAACAGATGGTTGTGTTAGACTGGGAGTTTGGAGTCACTAACAGGCACGGGCTCATCTAGTCATGGCAAAAAAAACCCTGATAAATGAGCTGTGCCTGGGGGGAATGGTGTCTTATAAACCGGGGAATCTGACTACAGCAGGCAGCATTAACTGTGTCTTGTGGCTTTGTTTTCAGATTGCTCATCAACCTCATCAAGCGCAAGCCCCAGATGACAGAAGAACAACTAAAGACAGTTGCTGGGGGTTTCACTGCCATGATGGAAAAGTGCTGCAAGCAGTCAGATGTTGACGCGTGTCTTGGGGAAGAGGTACTTTCTATCTCCTTTTTTAAAAAAACTAAACAAAAAACCACACACACACACAAAAAAACCCAAACCAAAAAAAACCTAAACCACATATACAGGAACCTGGAAACTGTGCACTAGAAAGTGATTCTGCAAACTGCTATGGTCACTTGCCTGTGTGCCCTTACAATAAATGTGCAGAGCTTAATGTATATCTTGGCTGCACAGATTATAGTCACTGAACAATTTCACGTGGAGAGGTTGTTCTGGAGGTAATTTAGGCAAACCACGTGGTCAAAGCACATCTAAATCCTAGATTAGATGAAGTTCTTTAGGGCCTTGTCAGAAGAGCCGAATATCTACAAGCCACAGTTGAAAAATACCCATGTGCAGAATTTAAACTTTATCTCTAGCATACATAAACTTCTTTTTGTGCTACAGATCCTTACAGAAGTCTGGGATTACCAGTAAAATGTGCATCTGGATCAATTCTCAGAACTGCCCAGCAATTAGATATATTGAGAGTTCAGCTGATCATGTCACAGAAAAAGTTTATCTAGAGCCATATTGCATTGCCAGGAAGTATAAATCACAGTTTCCAGTAGCAACCTCATTATAATGTAGGGCATAGAACTATTACTAATATCTTAAACTGCTTATTAATTGAATTTTTTTTTATTTCTATCCAAAATATTGCATAGGTAAATATACTGGGAAGACGTAGGAAAGAATTATTTTGTCTCTAATCCATTCCAAAAGTTTCTTTTCTACTTTGGCAAAATTGAAAGATACCAAACATCCAGGGGCACATGGGTTCTAGGGTCAGAAAGTACCATTCGAATTATCCTTTGAACCATGAGTCAGGCACAAGTTTAAGTTTCTAACAGTTCCTTCTCAGGCACAATCTACTTTGCTCCTTAGTTGCTCTCTCACAACTGTCTGTGTTCCTTTTCCTAGGGTGCTGCCCTAATAGTCCAGAGCAGAGCCACATTAGGAATTGGTGCTTAACCTAAGGTAGGTAACAGCAGTAATGCACATATACCTTTGTCTGTCAGTCTGTCTGCGCCTCCCTGCCCACCCTTCCATCCACTTAACTTCTTTATCCCCGAAAAGCATCCAGCTTCCCTTTAACCACCACCTCTGCTTTCCCTAATATTTTACCATCTGCCACTGCGCAGGGCACAAAAAATTGAAGTACTGCCAGTATGCCGCCATTTTACAAAATACTCCCTTTTGTCTCTCCAATCTAGGTTGCCAGTGGGAAAAATATGAAGAAAAAAACTCTTCTGTGTAACTTCGCCCAGCCCTTACCCCTTTTCCTTTGGTACTGAATGAATATTTCATGAATCTTCGGTGTTTTGTCAAACTATGTGCTTTTCAATTCCTTTACCAAAAAAAAAAAAAAAGAATAATAAATAAAGGCTTTATAAAATTGCACCTGTCCTTGTCTGCTAGTCACTACCATAAGGCGAAGCTCTGTAGTGCTCCCTACACCAAATGGCTACTCTAAGTAGAATATATGGGCAAAGAGTCTATATTTCAGATTTTTTTTTCTGTTTATTGCTCTTGGAAAGTTTGTATGAAAGAATAAGAAAGGTGGTAAGACATTTAGCTAGACTTTAACACCCTGATTCAATTGCAGGTTGATTTTAGGCTTTACTTCAGCCATTGTAATTACATATTAAGAGAAGTTTCAAAGGTACTGTTTGATCTAAATAAGACGACTAGCAAGGAGCTCTTCTACAACAAAAGATTATTTTTACACCAGCTACAAATCAAGCATCTCTTCATTTGCAAAGAGTTGCAAATAGCCCTGCTTTAAGACACTTCTCATGTCTTAATTCGTTTTTAAAAAAATGTTTTAAATTTTCTTCTGAAAAGCTCACCACCCAAATCATGCCCTTCACTCCAGGAAACTCCCCAAAGAGACGTTTCCTGGTCCTATGCCACCAAAGCAGTGTTATTTTCTAGGACATATTTCATTTCATTTCACAAACACAAACCCCTCCAGTCTTGACTTCAACAGGGCTCCTTGCACTGTTAGAAGGGCCCTTGTGTAACGAGGCATTTCACAAGGGCAGGTTTCTTGGCCTTGAGAAGCTTTGTGCCTGTGGTTCCTGAACCAGGAGTACTCTCCAGGCCATAGGATGAAATATTCAGAGATACTGGGTTGAAAATTGAACAGAAAGACTCACCAATCTTGTTACAATTGAAAGATTTGAACATTCAGCCACTCTAAGTCACAACTACATATTGGTTTAGAGAGTTGATGTGACCCCGAGGCACTCACAAACATCAAGATTCCAAGTTTTGTGAATTTGAGGAACAATACTCGGCAGTTACAGTTTTTCCCTTAGTTTAAAGGAACACAAACTTCTTATAAAGACCATTCTGGTACCTAATTCATGCAAAAATCTTACAGTCATTGCCTGCAGCTAAAACCAACCTGCTCTAGGACAGTGAGGCCGTAGCTAATTAGTACAAGTTAAGCCTGTTGGAAGAAGGGTTTCAGGGAAGATTCTGAGGCACAGAATTTATCATCAGGCCCACCAATCAATCTGTAGGGTTTCTCATTAGATTTCCAGCTGATCCCCACAGCATTTCACATCACAATTTTTACATGTGCCTGTTCCATTCCTGTCTCAACTGGTGTGGCTTTTCAATTGACCAAATCCAAATGCAAAGCAGGTTAAGGATTCCACCCATTAAGATTTAGTAATTGAAAATGTGTTCATAATTCTTGTGTCTGCCATTTTGCTGTCTCCAGAGAGAGACAGAATTAACAGAGAAATTATTTCCAGGCTGCATTTAGCATTTATTGATGCTGAAAAGAGGAACGTGTCAACGGAATAAAATTGAGTCAAATGCCAATATACCAAAAATTTGTGAAAACAATTGATTTTGCTGGATCCCACTCCCA
>VZRS01003114.1:0-52665 GCA_013398055.1 Ifrita kowaldi
GTTTCTGCAAAATGTCCTTGTGGCCTATAAATTGTGCATCCCTTGTGTCCAATTTCAGCAGTACATCTCTCTATCCAGACTTTGTTCATCGAGGCATAGTTTAGCAAACTATCGAGGGGTTAGTTTAGCAAAACTTTAAAATGTCATTAATTTCTCCAAACTCTGTTCCCACAGCTTGTGACAAACTTTGCTAAATGCTGGCTAAAAGTGATTTAAAACTAACACACTGCTTGTGATTAACATACTGGTTAGCTTAATTAAAACAATTATTTAAAAGCTAATTAAAAAAATTACAAGTTAATTAAAAAAGTTACATAATTTCAAAAACTATCATGCCCCCATATGAGTGGGGGCAGTGCTCACAAGTGCCATCATTAATTGCTGTATCAGAGTTCCTGAAGTGCTGCTGGGAGGGCAGGGGCACAAAGAGCCACCTGGGCAGGTGTAATGCAGGAGTAAACCCAGAGCCCCTGTCTGGGCAAGGGGCAGAAAAGGATGGGGAAAAACAGCCATTCCAAGATGTGATGAAAAAAAAAAACCCCATCTGAGCAAGGCTGTGCCCCAGCTGGATGGGCCAAGCATAAAAAAGAAACGCCGTGACTGGAGGGGGAGCCAGCTGAACTGTGCTGAGCTGGGTAAAACAACCTGCCCTGAGCAGGAATGGGGGAAACTTGATGGCCCAGGCTGTGCAGGGGCCAAGCAGCCAAAGCACGGGGTGAACAGCAGCCAGCTGCCTCCTTGGAGCACAAGAAACACCAGCTGCCTGCTGAGCAGAGGCTGAGCAGAGCTCCAGGCGTCCAGAGGACAGCCCAAAACGGCGTTAAGCCGAGTGCAGCAGGAATAAAACTGCCTCCAGCCATCCTGAGTGGGAATCTGGCTAAAGCTGTGTCTGATCTAAAGCTGCCCAAGCCTGGAGGATGGAGTAAATGTGAAGCTGCTGAAAACCTGCCCAGGACATGTCACTGTTTTCCCCATGGACGAGTGGAGAAACGACACGAAGTCCAGGCTCAGGGATAAATGGAAGTGCTTTAATGGTCTTTCAGACAGCTTTTACATGTTAGTTCGCAAAAGTGCATTTAGATGGCACAAAGTAATTGGTTTTTTGTCATCCACCCCCCAAGGGGATTGGTCAAGTTCTAAGGCACTCATCCCTGAGTGTTTTTCTAGTTAGAACCATAACAATCCTGCAAAACGACCTGCAGGTGCAAGAAGTTTACAAAACCGTAACTTGTTTTGAGTTACTTGCATGGCAAAGACAGAGCTCTCACAAAACGTTACAGAGAGCAGGAGAATTTCTCTGCAAAAACCTTTTCAGTATCCATAAGGACAAACAGCACCTGGGTGGGGGCAGCCAGCCAAGGCCCACCCAGCGCAGCCTCTGAAGGGTCCCTTTGGTGGTGCCAGTCCAGGGTCAGCCCATTTTATCTTGAGGGCAGATAAAATTCATTGGAAATGAACCTGTGAGAGCTTGGGTGCTTTGCTACACGGGTCTCACAGGCACAGGACTGTGCCTGGCCTGAGTGGAGCAGAAATCCCCAGCACCCTGTGTGCCACACAGAGCTGTGAGCAGGCTTGGGGCAGCTCTCGGCCAGCCTTTGCTCATTACTCTTGGCAGGTTTTTACTCATTACTCTTGGCAGGCTTTTACTCATGACTCCTGGCAGGCTTTTACTCACTACGTTTTACTCGTGCCAGCAGATGAACTGCTCTTCAGCAGCAGCACAGGGGAGTCCCAGTGACTCCCACCTGTGAGAGGAGCCATGTGGGTTTTTGTGTGCCCAGGAACCGTGTGGTTCTGTGGCCTCGAGGGGACACATCCCTGCGTGGCCCCGTGTCACAGAGGGGCAGAGATGTGGCACCTCTCTGGTGATTGTGACCTCACCTGCCCCATGCTCAGTGTCCTGAAAGCAGGCTGGCCTTCAGGATAACTTGGCTTCTTCCTTTGCTACTCACGTGGCAGTCTTTTAAACAAATTTATTGTTTACTGTCCTCTTCTCCTCACCTTTCATCCTCTCAAAGGTAATTATGATTTGACTCTTGGGATCACAGAGGAAGGAGATACGGGATAGAAGTCCAGGCTGGTTTATACCTTCCTAGCTGTAGGCTGAGCTGTTAAACCTTCATAGACTGACAAGATACGGGCTAGGGAAGAGCTCCTGTTTGCTGATTCTTGTTTCTTTACTATAGCCTAGGATAGGTGAGTAGGGGGTGACTGTAGTCTGAGGGGCTGGGCTCAGCCTAGAGTCACCCCAAAAAGCCCACCTTGACTGCTGCAGGAGGGAGTGAGACAGGAGAGCAGCAAAGGCAGTAGTTAAACGAGTGGCTGAAAGCTGGTCACTCCTGCATAGGAGCTGGGAAAGCCTGAGAGCTCTGCTGCTGATGCAGTGACAGGAGAGCAGCAGCAGGGCCTCTTCAGAGGAGGTAACATGTACTGGAGCACTTCAAAAGGACCTCTGAACCTGCTGTGAATGGGGGCTCTGGCCCTGAGCATAAGGATCAGTGAGCCTGCGGTTCGGCAGCAGTGCAAGCACCTCTGAAACACTTGGTGGCATTTGCTGTTCTGTAGGTTGTGTTTATTTGGAGTTTTCATACTTTTGGTGAGCTACAGCAATTTATTTGCAATCAGGTGATGGGATTGACACTGGTCTCTCTCTGGAGCATGTCCTGACGTCCTTGGTCATCCAGAGCTTTGCCCTCTGTTCCTGAGAGAGGCAATGGCCACAACAGGGAACGATTCCTGTGAGTATCAGCTTCACCAGCGTGTTTGGACTTTCTGAATCCCCACAGACAACTGACATGGCTGGTGGTCAGATCCCAGAATGATGTGCTCACAACCTAGAGTGAACTCTGGGATGTTTCCTGACAGCACCAGACTGACCCAGGTGTTTATGATTAGTCACAGGAAAACACCTTTTGTCTCTCTTTTGCCACTGTGTACGAGACTTTGAAACATCGTTGCTCACAGAGAGGTCTGACATCCTTTGAGTTACCTTCTGTGTTCAGTACTTGCTCATTTTCAATTAGTTACAATCAGGAAAAGGGAAAGCTTGACCTGATAATCCAGTCTGCAGCTCTAGTGAGAAAGGAAGGTAGCCCGAGGCCAAGAAACCAGATTTGGGTTTGTTGGACTCTTGGCGAAGTAAGCAGGGGAACAGACTTTTCCAAACCAGTAAATTTCCATGGCAGTTCCATTGCCCTGATACTGAGTTGAAGGTTTGAGCTGGTTGTCCTGAGTGCTTGTGTAGAGAATTCAAAGTTTAAATATTCTTTCGTTCTTCATCTCATCTCTTTTCAAATGGAATTTCTCTGCAGTCATTGCTGAGGGAATGGCTCCTCCAAAAAGGATCCTCTTTCCACCGGAGAAGATTTGCATGGTCTGGCAGCAGAGCCAGAGTGCTGGAGCTGGACTCTTCAATGTGGGCAACACGTGCTTCCTCAATGCTGTCCTGCAGTGCTTGACCTACACCCCCCCACTGGCCAACTACCTGCTCTCCCGAGAGCACAGCCAGGCCTGTGAGTGCTTTTAGGAACATCTCCTTGCAAATCTAATAATTAAATCCCAAAGATTCCCAGAATCTGCAACTTGATTTAGGAGAACAGCAGCCCTTTGTCAGCCCCGTGAGTTTATGTTCTTTGAACACTCAGGCCTAGAAGGCACTTGTCCTATCCAGCTGTCTTACTCTTCATGAAGGCATCTCTTTCTAGCTCCAGGTCTCTATTCCTGCAAGTTAAACCCTCTCGGCTTATTGCACAGAAAACTTCTGTCAGTTTAGCATCCCTCTTAAGAACATTTTCTGCATGCTAAAATGCCCTGGGGTCGTTGGGACGTTGGGAGGAGTGGAGTATTGCACTGGAGTGGGAGTGGAAGAGGAGGAATATCCCACTGCTACGGGTATTTTGCTAACCTAAGGACCTCCCCTGCCTCCCTCTTCAGGTCACCAGCGAGGTTTCTGCATGATGTGCATCATGGAAGCGCACGTTAACAAGGTCTTGCATTCCCCTGTCAGTGCCATCCTGCCTCTGGCTGTCCTCAAGGTGTTCAGATGTAAGTCATTCCAGGTGCTTTGGCAGGTTTTCTTCCCTTCTTGTATGAGAGAACTACAAACTTCGTCTTTCTTAGGCATAGGAGAACATTTTCAGCCTGGCAGGGAGGAAGATGCCCATGACTTCTTATGCTGTACTGTCAATGCCATGCAGAGAGCTTGTCTGGGTGCAAGCACTGAGTAAGCACAAGCAAATTACCCTTACAAAGTTCTGAGCCCTTTGGACTGCTTGATGTGCTCCCATCAAGGAAAACCTAAACCAAGGGCTTTCAGGCAAAGCAAAACTGCTGGAGGAGATAATGCTCTGTCTTACCACTTGTTTCCAGCTTGGACATCTCTTCGCAATCTACTACCATTGTCCATCAAATATTTGGAGGCTTTCTGAGATCCAGAGGTACGTTTCCACAAATAGTGCTCTCTTAACCACTGCCTGTGCCCTTCTGTCTGCCTGTGCCCGACAGTTGGTCCTGGGACTGGTGGGACAGGTAAAACACGTGTAAATGGGCAGTGCCAGTCAGCTCCCCATTGCTCAGCATTTGGGTTTTTCCTTCCAGTCACCTGCTTCAGCTGCAAAACCGTTTCTGATTCCTACGAGGCCTTCCTGGATGTCCCTTTGGATATCAAAGTAAGAGGCTTTGCAATTGTGTTTCAAGACATCCCAAGGCCCCTGTAGCTTTCCAGAGTCAACACACATAGGCTACAACACATGTAGTCCATGAAAATATAGACTGTGAACACAAGAGATCTTGGTGGTGGGTGGGAAGGGGAATGGATGGTGTCCTCCCGCAGAGGCTGTGGCACTGGTCTCTCTGTAGGTGCTGTCTCTAAGCTCAACGAGCAGCATTATTCTCTCTGCACCCTTGATATACCCTCATCCTTCTTCCCTCTGCCCTCCTAAACACCAGGCTGATGGGTTGGATTGTTTGCACCACCGATGCCCCTGCACACTGTCATTAGTTGAACTGAGCCATGGGACAGGGAGGGAGCTCCTGATGGCTCCAGGAGCCCCTGGGACACAGGGAAATGTTCAGCATCACACTCTCCTTCTGCCTCCTTCTGGACACTGCTCACAGGTGTCTCTTCAGCATCAGCTACAGGGGTCTTCTTGTGAGCTCCTGGGAAATGTTTGGGTGAGGGCATTTCCCACAGCTCAGTGTGCTCATTTCTCACTCCTCCAGGCAGCCTCGTCCCTCACTGGAGCTCTGGAGGACTTTGTGACTCCCGAGCACCTGGATGGTGAAAACTGCTTTAAATGTAGCAAGTAAGATGATTACTGAGAACATACTAACGTGAGGTCCTGTGTGAGGGGGCTGCATGTCACTGGGGAGAAGGCATCTTCTCATGGAGGTTTGCTGCACACAAATGAGATGCAGCTTTTTTAAAACATGGCAGTGAGTACCTTAGAATAGCAAAAGCTGTGTGAGACAGGAAAGGTTGCCTGGCCACCTTGGGGGAGGATTGGGTGCATTTCAGCACTGGGCTCTGTGCTTGGTTTCAAGGTGTAAGAAGAATGTTGCCGCCTCCAAGAGGTTCACGGTCCACTGTGCACCCAAGGTTCTCACGGTGTGTCTGAAAAGGTTTGACTGCTTCACCGGCGGGAAGATCAGCAAGGTGTGTACTCAGCTGGTGTGCAGCTTTCTCTTCCTGGAGCAGATTTCCTAGAGCAGTACCCTTGCCACAAGCCACTCGTGTTGGGTTAGTCGTGTTGCCTTCTGGGGAGAGAAGAATTCCCTTGGGAAGACAGGCAAGCGCTCTTCTCCAGCAGAGCTGCTTTGGCCAAGCCACTTTCCTGCCACCCAAACTTTATGGAAAACCAGCTGTTCATGAGCCCCAGAGATGTATTTACACACCTGTGGCCCCTGGAGTTGGCAGGCTATTTCATGTCACAGATCAGGATCACTTGTGAGCCCTCTTGGTGTCTCTGTAGGTTGTGGAGTACCCCGAGTACTTGGATCTTCGCCCGTACATGTCTCAGGCAGATGGAGAACCCCTCCATTACTCCTTATATGCTGTCCTGGTGCACAGTGGGGTCAGCTGCCATGGAGGACACTACTTCTGCTACACAAAGGTAAAGAGCAACTTCCTTCCTTTCCAGTGGGGAAAAATGTGGGCTGGAGCAGATAAACTTTCCCATCAGTGTTACTGACAGCCAAGGTTTTGGGGCAGAAGGTTTCCTTAGGGGCTGGACTGGATTTGTTTTGGCATACTCTCTGTTTGGTAGTTTTCTGCCTGTGGTTTTGGAGAGAAACCATGCAGGGATCCTTGCCTTTTTTTTACAGGCCAGCAACGGACTGTGGTACCAGATGGATGATGAGTCTGTGGAGCTTCGTTGCATTGACACAGCTCTCAGGCAGCAAGCCTACCTGCTGTTTTATGCCAGGTAATAACCAGGATTCAGATGTTGTTCAGAAGACATTTCCTTTTCCCTGTTTATTGTTTTGCTTCTCATACTCCTGAGTGTTTTCCTCATTGAATGCAATTCCTACCTGCACCATTCAGTGCTGTGAAATCTGTACTACCCCATATCTGTCCTTCAGGCTGCTGCCTGTAACCTGCTACTTGTCTGCTCTCTGACGCTGGACTTAAGTAGAGAAGAGGGAGAGAACTTAAAGGGGCCCGCCAGGAAAGATGGGGAGGGACTCTTTATCAGGGAGCATTGGACAGGATGAAGGCTATCAGTTTTCAGCTGAGCCAGGGCAGGTTTACAGTAGATATTAGGAAGAAATGCTTCAGCTGAAGGGTGGGGAGGCCCTGGCACAGGCTGCCAAAAGAAGCTGTGGGTGCCCCGGCCCTGGAAGTGTTCAAGGCCAGGTTGGACAGGGCTTGGAGAAACCTGGTCTACTATAAAGTATTCCTGCCCATGACAGGAAGGTGGAACAAAATGAGCTTTAAGGTCCCTTCCAACCCAAACAAGTCTGTGAATTTATGAAATGGAGGCTGTAGAAGGTATAAAGATGAGGTTTTGCTGGGACAGGAGCAGGCTGGCTGGGAAGACCCCAGCTGAATTTTCTATTAGTGGCCTTGGTTAAGTCTCTCTGTCATAGAAACCTCTCCAAGAAAATGACTGAACCCCAGAGGAGGCTGCAACAACAGCCTGAAATGGAGATCACTCTTTTTTTCTCCAGATGCTCTGATGTGAAAATTGGAGAAAGGGCTTCTTCCTCGCTGGCACCACCATATGCCCCTTCCTTCCTCAGGCAGTGGGCAGCCAGCAGCCAGGTGGCTTCTGTTGGACCGCAGGGTTTGCCTGGTAGGACTAAGGTAACTCTGGGGAGGTGGTCAGGGCACCAGAGGAGCAGTGGATTTCTTTCTGGGATCTCAGCATTTCTCCTTTTCCCTCCCACCCTGCAGCATTCTTCAGAGCCACAATGCTGCTTCGTCTCAAACCACCCCACCTGGTTCCATCCTATTTGTGTGCCTTTGGCCCTTTGGCCTTGGCAGCCCTCCAATGAAATGTCCCCTTCCAGAACTTCTGGGGGTTCCCCACTGTCTCTGGTCCTTGCAGGAGCAAAGGGCAGGAACTCTCCAGAGCTCTCTTTGCAGGACATGGTGCTGGGTGTGGAAGACCCTGGCAGGGAGCGGGCCCGGAGCAGATCCCCGCTGTGGGGCAGGGATGTCCGCAGCTGCTTTGTGGACACCACGGACTGTGACCACTTCGCAGGGAGGAGAACTGGCCCTCCAAGTTGTGGCCATGCTCCCAGGGATGGTGCAGCTTCAGGGCCTTCCAACAGGAGCTTCCAGTGGGCTGCTGCCCCCAGAGCTGCTCAGGAGCAAACCCTGCTGAGGCAGAGAGAGATGAGCAGATCCATGCGGGGGGGCTACGGCCTCCGCAGCCGCTTCGTGCAGCACACAGACTATGGCCCCTCATCAAGGAAGAATAAGAGGCAGGGAACAAGTTCTCCATGTTGTGACCAAACCCCTATCGACAATGCAGTTCCAGGGCCCTCCAACACCAGCTTGAAGCAGGCTCCTGTGCTCAGGGCAGCTCGGGAGCAAACCCGACCAAGGTGGAGAGAGCAGAGCAGATCCCCACGGCGGGGCTGTGATGTCCGCAGCCAGTTTGTGCAGTGCACAGACCACCACCCCTCCCTGAGCAAGAGGAAGGGGGGCAGAACAAGTCCTCCACACTGTGACAAGGCCCCAGTGGATAATGCAGTTCCAGGACCCTCCAACACTGGCTTCAGGCAGCCTCCCATGCTCAGGGCTGGTCGGGAGCAAACCCGACCGAGGCGGAGAGAGCAGAGAAGATCCCCACGGCGGGGCTATGATCTCCGCAGCCGCTTTGTGCAGTGCACGGACCACCACCCCTCCCTGAGGAAGAGGAGGGTTTCCATGCCCCAGAGATTCATGTCAGACAAGCACTCAGGGCACTCTGGGAGTGCTGGGGTCAGGTTATGGCCCTGGCTGAAGCAGAATGCAAGATTAGCACTGCACTTTTTAGCAAAGGTGTCCTTGTTTTCTCAGACTTACACACCTTCTCAGACATGAGGAAACAACTTATTTAAATGGATGATGATGCTAATGATTAGACTAAAGGGCTTTAATTAGAATTCTTTATTCCACTGTGTAGATAGTTATAGCTGCTACTGTAGTACAGTATTTGGAAGCAATATTGAAGCAATTATATTAAAGCTAGAAAAATAAAGATTAAGTAGAGACTGATATGATCCTTGCCAACGGCCCTGGACAAGTCTCTTTTTCTCAAAGCGAAACCTTGCCGGGTATCCCTGGGAGGAATCTCCACACACACTTGGAGAAGGGGGGTGTTAGAAGTCTGTCCCATTTTATAGTCTCAGGTGATGGACTGTCAGGCAGGTGCTGCTCAGGAGGCTGTGCCAGCTGGAGCAGGATGCTCTGCCTGAGCAGGGATGCAGCAGCTCCAACTGTGGCTTGTTTACACCTTATCAGTAATGGCTCCAGCAAGGAGGGTCTCCTGTTTTCCGTGTTAAATGCTGAGACCAGCTTGACCAAACTGTCATACCCACCACTTTCACTGAAAACATCAGGATAAATCAAGCTCTCTAATACTACTTACAGTATTAGAAAGCAGGCATTACTTTATGACAGCCCTCCTCTAAACATGCACACGCTCTTTCAAAACTTTGCACTGTTTATACATTTTAGCAAACAAAGAAATTATTGTTCATTGGCTATAAATTGCATAATGCTCTTCATTAATTAGTGCTCTGTCTTCTATTGACTTCTTGCTTCTCATGCTAATTAGTCCACATTTTCAGTCTTTTTATTATCTTTTTCCCAGATAGAGAGGTATCGTGGTTTAAACCCAGATGGAAATTAAGCACCACGCAGCTGCTTGCTCAACCATCTCTTGTTCCCCCCCCTCCCACTGGTGGAATGGGGAGGAGATTTGAAGTAAAACTTGTATGTTGAATTAAGAACAGTTTAATAATTGAAAATAAAGTTAAATACAACAATAGTAGTAATTAATAATGATAATGAAGAGGAACCAAACAAGTGATGCACAATGCAATTGCATACCACCTGCTGACTGGTGCCAGAGCCCTCTTCCCCAGCCAAGATCAGCTGCCCTTCTGGGCAACTCCTCCCAGTTTATATACCAGGAGTGATGTTCTATGACGTGGGACATCCCTCTGGTCAGTTCAGGTCACCTGTCCCAGCTGTGCTCCCTCCCAGTTTCTTTTGTGAACCTCCTCACTGGCAGAGCAGGAGACGAGGAAAAAAAATTCCTTGACTTAGGATAAACATGACAGCAAAACCCAAAACCTCAGTGTGTTATCAACACCATTCTCATTTCAAATCCAAAACACAGCACTGGAACAGCTACTGAGAAGAAATTAACTCTACCCTAGCTGAAACCAGGACAATGGGATTACAGTTGTCTGTGTTAGTTTCCTCTATATCTCAGGGTTCTGCAAAATGGCCTTGTGGTTCATAAATTCTGCATTCCTTGTGTCCAGCTTCAGCAATACATCTCTCTTCCAAGTCTGGGATCATTGAAGCAGATCAAGGTTGGTTACAATTGTTTTAGCAAAACTTGAAGCTTCAGGAATTTTCCCAAGCTGCGTTCCCACTGTAGCAGCTTATGACAAACCTTGCTAAATGTTGACTCCAGTGGCATATGACAGTGGAAAATTACACTGCTTATGATTAATTAAAACAATTAATTATAAAACTTAATTAAAACAATTAATTGGAAAAGGTATTAGTAAAGCTATATCGTTTCCAACACCGTGAGGACGTGCAAAGCAGGTACTCCCTGATCTGAGGGCGGGAGCAGCAAGGATGTCCAGGCCCTGCTATGGGAATCAGAAGTGCCAAGTGGAAGAAACCAAAGAGCTGCTAACACCTTTTTCAGCAGCAAAGCATACTTTGCAGAGTAAAACTGACAACACATAACCTAAAAATGTGTATGACTGGCAGCCAATCACTTTGTGCTGTAAAAGGCACTCCCACTCTTGCATGACAAGAGCTCCCAGCACACCTCCCTAAGGCGTGGGAAGGTCCCTCCCTGGAGAAGGGAAGCCCCTTAAGGTCACTTCTCAAGGCTGAGCAAAATAGGTTTTGATGTATGGGTAACATCAATCTCTACTTAATAANTCAATTCCACCTCTGTGACCCTTTAGACATAAACTGTTGAGGCGTCTGGGGCTGGGATGGGATCCAGCTGCATCCAGACTCCTCTCTGAGGAGGAGTTTAGAAAGCAAGAGTGTCCTTTCTGTTCCTGCTGACTCCACACGAGGGCTTCTCTGACACACTTTGAAACATGTCTATTCTCCATTCACAAGAACTTCTGCCAGGAGCAGGGAGTTGGACTGGATGAACTTTATAGGTCTGTTCCAACTTCAGATATTCTGTGATNCTTTTGCTGGATTTAATATAATTGCTCCTCTACTGCTTCAAAAACGGTGCACTATGCTACACTAGTATATTGTATACTATGGCCACTTTTACTATGTAGCAAAAAATTCTGATTAAGTTATTTTGCTTAATCATTGCAATTAATTTAAATAAATACTTCATTTTATTTATATAAATATATTTGGTTTGCCATCCTTAATCCCATGGGACAAAGTTGTACACAGGCTCTGTTGGTACCCAAAGTGCAGGAGATATTGTCCTGCCAGTTTTGAAGGATTTATCCCCCCTGGACAGCACTTGTTTTGACTTCTGTCCATGGAAAAAATTGCCAACACTTTGGGAAGAGTTTGAATCTAGAAAGGTTTGAACCAGATGATAGAATAGTTTGTAGTGGTGTCACAAGGTGAAGAATTTAGAGGTTTTGGAGTTGTTTATGTGGTAAATAGATAAAAGCTAAAAATGCCAAGATGGAGGACAGTTGTTGTTCTCCAGGGCTGTTTCTTCTTCTTCTACACCTCCATGTTGTGCAGCAGAAGTGATTTGGAATGATTGGATGAAAAATTCCGCAGTTCCTGTCCACGCAGGAGCTGGGTTTGTTGGGCATTGGCAGAAAAGTGAAAATATGTTTCGTTTCAAACTTCTATTGGGTCATTTACCTTTAAAAGGGCCAAGAATTTGCAATAAGCTCTCCTTTCTGCGCTCATCTTTTGAACTCTCTGCAGGGTGCTGTGTCCAGCACTCTGTTTCTCTGATAACGCTAATTAAAACAACGATCTGAAGCAAAGAACCAGAGGCCTCCTCTCGTCTTTTCAACTTTCTGGCCAGGACTCTCGGGCCCCCTCCCTGCGGGGGAGTCCCGCAGGCTCAATTCCACCTCTGTGACCCTTTAGACATAAACTGTTGAGGCGTCTGGGGCTGGGATGGGATCCAGCTGCATCCAGACTCCTCTCTGAGGAGGAGTTTAGAAAGCAAGAGTGTCCTTTCTGTTCCTGCTGACTCCACACGAGGGCTTCTCTGACACACTTTGAAACATGTCTATTCTCCATTCACAAGAACTTCTGCCAGGAGCAGGGAGTTGGACTGGATGAACTTTATAGGTCTGTTCCAACTTCAGATATTCTGTGATTTTATGGGTCTATGAAATGGTGGAAGGGGAAAAGTGATTTTCTTTTGCCCACAATGGAAGGGGGGGGACATACATTTTTTTTAGTTAAATTACAGTAGGAAAATTTGGTTTAATCTTTGGCAGAAAACTAAATAACATTAAATTTTTAAGAAGAAACAAAAGTGACTAGGGACCATGGGAAATCTGTAGTACTGTAGATTTTAATGAACAAGTTAGACCAAAATACATTGGGTAAGTAGTTACACAAGTAAAATTTACTTTTCTTTGGAAAAGGAAAGTGGTAAAAATCAGTTCTTGAAAGGTCTTTTTAATGTTTTTTGTTCCTGGGCACAGAAAGCTTATTTTTAGCCTTAATAAGCAGACTCCTTCAGAGTACATGGAAAGAACAAAGACCTCTGAAAGGCAGAAAATGCCTGTGAGATAATTCAAGTTCAGAACCTGAAAAACATGAATAGGAAGATACATAAAATTATACCTTCATTGTGCATCAGTCTGTGTTTGCCTTGTCTTTTGCAGTGTAATCTCGATTCTCCCTCCTGCAGTAGGTGGCAGAAGGGAATCCCACTGTGGTGACCGAGTTTGTCCTTCTGGGATTCACAGACAGCCTGAAGTTGCAGGTCCTTCTCTTCACGGTGTTCCTACTGATCTGTCTGTTGACCCTGGTGGGAAATCTGGGGATGAGTGTGCTCATCCAGCTTGACCCCAAGCTCCACACCCCCGTGGGCTTCTTCATCTGCAGCCTTTTCTTCTTCGATGCTGATGCCAGCTGCCCCACCACCATCATACCTGGCACACTCGTGGCCTTCCCAGCCTTCACAAAAGTCACATCCCACACAACATGCCCAGCTCAGCTCTCTGGTTCTGCACTGTGTGGGAACCCAAAGTGCAGGGAATATTTCTCTGCCTGTTTTGAAGGGTTCTACCCCCCTGAACAACTCTGGTTTTCACCTTCGTCCATGGAGAAAATTACCAACACTCTGGGAAGAATTTGAATCTACACTCGTGTGAACTCAGTGATAAGAGTAGTTTGTAAGATTGTCACAGGATGAAAAATTTAGAGGTTTGGGGTTGTTAATGTAGTAAATAGATAAAAGCTAAAAACTTCAAAATGGAGGATTGCTGTTGTTCTCCAGGCCTTCTTCTACCACTCCATATTTTGCAGTAAAAGTAATTTAGGGTGATTGGATAAAAAATTCCACAGTTCCTGTACACGCAAGAGGGTGATTTATTGAACATTGGTAGAAAAGTAAAAATATCTTTCATTTTAAGCTTTCATTGGTGATTTGCCTTTAAAAGAGCTGTGTAATCTTGATAAGGGGGGCTTTCTTCTGCATTCTTTACTGGGTGCTGTGTCCAGCACTCTGTTCCTCTGATAAGACTCAATAAAACAACTATCTAGAAGCAAAGAATCTGAAGACTCCTCTCATCTTTTCAACCTTCTGGCCAGGACTCTGTAAGTCTCCCTCATCAGGGGAGATTCCATAAATCACAGTAAAGTGATACACTGCAGTGACAGGAGGATGCTCCCTGCTGGCTGGAAGCCCATGGGATGCTTTACAACCATCTGCAACCCCCTGCTCTACCCTGGGATTATGTCCTGGGTGCTCCTCGTGTGTGTCTCCTACTTCAGGAGCTGCATGAATGCAACTCTTCAGGCCTTATTTGTACTCCACCTGTCCATCTGCCACGGGAGAACACATTGTGCCATCTCAGACAGATCTTTCAGATTTCTCTGAAATTTTCCTCGATGGATCATAATTTCTGTCTTTATTTACGTGGATAATATTTTATTTCTGTTTAATTAAACAAAGATATTGCACTTTTAAGCTGCCACTTACCTTATCATACAGAAGACACCTACATCACATTAGGTGGTTCTTCCCTAGAAAATCACTTTCTTTCTGCTGTTCACAGAATATGACTGTGATGCAGAGGTCACTCTGCAGTCAATGACTAAAGATAAAAGTGGGCAAAGACAATCCTAAGGCCAGGTGAAAAAGGATCAGAATGAACGAGATGTCTTAAGACTGGAAATGTGAGTATCAGCCAGTAATTCAACTTTTAATCAGTCTCTTTGGCAGTGAGAGGGGCGTTGTGGTGAGAGAGACGATGCAGGGCTGCTAATGGATCTGAATAAGAAACCACATAATAAACCCAACAACAGCTCAATAAAAAAGATCTTTTTTTGGATACAATAAAAATGAAGATTGGTAGCGAGTGAATCTAATGTCCCTTATCCCCAAATGATTTTTTTTTAATCCCCAATTGCTTCACCTTCAAATTTTACTGAGAAAGCAGAAGTATGGTAAGCCTGTGTGACAACTCTGTCATTAATTTGGCTGCATAATGAAGAAATAGAAATTACTGCAAAGTAAAAGCCAGATCTCGAGATTGCAGTAGGATATCTGGGTTTACATAGAAATGCTTTCCAAGTTGTGTAAAACCAGAGGTGTCTGTGAGCCAGCTAATCTACATGCAGCATATTTAGCCAGCCTCTAGCAACGACTCCTTATTGCTCCAATCAGCACTAGCCAGTCTCAGTGGACTTCATAAAAACATATATATATATATATATAATATAAAGCACTGTGGAAAAGCATCTCTTCTGCTTTACTGCAGAGTGCTCAGAGTAGAAAGCTTTTCTGGACACCTCATAATTTAGGGTTTTTTTTCCTTCCTCTTCTTCCACCACACTCCACAAAAGGTAGCAGAGAAATTACCTTTATGTTCAAATGTTGCTACTGATGATATTGGAACTTGAACTGATTAATCAATAAAAAGGTATCTGCTGTAATTTTTGTTCTTGTTCTACAGGGTAAAAGTGGTAGCTGAGCATTTGAAGACACTAGTGAATATGCAAACTTTGAAGGCAGTGCTATGAAAGAAGAAGAATCAGTCAAAAATAGAGACAAAAATACATGCATTGGACGACCTTATTTTCATTAGAAACTTTTATAATCTGTTCAGAAGATCTTTTCAAAATCTGGATAGTTTCTAAATTCTAGTCATCCTTTTGTCTGGTCAATCAGGCAGTTGTATTTTGATTGCAGATGTGCCTGGCTGTTTGCAGCTTCATCAGCTACTGAACACTAAACAAAGAGAGTTCTACTAGGTACCAGAGAAGGATGATCCTGGGGAACCTCAGTGGAGTGAGTGAATTCAGACTCCTGGGTTTTTCTGAAATCTCTCATTTGCATCCTTTGCTCTTTGTAGTTGTGTTATCTCTTTATATTCTCACCTTGATGGCCAACACAGTGATAGCTTTTGTAATAAATAGTGATCATACCCTTCATACCCCTATGTATTTCTTCCTCACTCAGCTGTCCTGTTTGGATATCTGCTATTTGTCAGTCATTATCCCAACTATTCTTGAGAACCTCATGGTGGGAACTGTAAGTATTTCCAGGACAAGATGTGCAATGCAAATGTTTTTCTTCCTTTTCTTTGGAGTTGCTGAATGTTTTCTCCTGGCTGCCATGTCCCTTGATCGTTATTTTGCAGTTTGCTACCCCCTGCATTACACAATTCTCATGAACAGCAGGCTCTGCAGAAGCCTGGTCGCTGGAAGTTACATTTGTGGAACTGCTGTGGGCTTAGTACACACCCTCATAACGTTCAGCTCACCCTTGTGTGGTTCTGCCATTGACCACTTTTTCTGTGAGATTCAGCCCTTCTTGGACCTGCTTTGTGGCAACACTTTCCCAAGTGAAATCCAAGTCATTGTGGTGGCTGTCTTTGCAATTCTGAGTCCTTTCTTACTGATCATTTATTCCTATATTCGTATAATTTCCACAATTCTTCAGATGGCATCAGCTGAGAGCCAGCAGAAAGCATTTTCCACTTGCTCCTCACACCTCTTGGTTGTGACTCTGTTTTATGGAACTGCAGGCTCCATGTATTTGCGGCCAAAATACAGCTACTGTGCATCTGTGGACAAGTTCCTCTCACTTTCTTATTCTGTGGTGACTCCTTTGTTGAATCCTGTTATTTATAGTTTGAGGAATAAGGAGGTGAAAGGAGCCCTGAGGAAAAAATGGAGAAAAATTAATTCAATGTGGAAATGAAATAGAATATTTGCTTTGTTTCAGATGTTTGTAATGGTATCTTTCACTCTAAATTCTTGTTCAGTAAAATTAATTTCCAGAGAATTCCCAAGAACACTTCAGCTTTTGGGGAGGAAAGAGGGAGAAGAGTGGAGATTTTCAGCTGTAAGAGGGAGTGTTAGAAGCTATGGTAAGATTTTGGAAGGAAGCTTCTTCCACATACTTAAGAAATTCTTAAATAAATAAACCTTTTCTTTTCTTTTTCTTTTCCTTGCTATTTTTCAGAAACTTTAAAATTGTGTAATATTCAGGAGCCTGATTTTACTGGAAGAACTGAGAAGAATAAGTTTTCATCAGGTTGCATTTATTTCCTGAAAATGTTTAGTGAATTTCTTTGGGGAAAGGAGAGGATGTAATTCAGGCTATAATGTAGAGCCCAGGAAATTGATGAGTACTGATTATTAATTCTGATATCGTTATGGGGGGGGAAGGTGTGCAAAATTGCATTCCTGCCCCACTGTCCCAAAGATCTTTCTTTAATTTTAGAGTAATTGTTTTAAACATGTTAGACCAAGTGTAGACATTTGAAGAACATAACCACTGCAATGCTCTGTAACTGTTTATAAAATTCTTTATATTAAATCCTCAAAACTTAAAGCTGTTGGGAAGTTAAGGACATTAATTACTCCTTAAATTAATCCTTCATTCCTGAAAACAATTGTAAATATAAACATCATAAAAGCCCAGTGTTCTTAATTTGATGTCGTATGAATTTTTATCTTGAGAGTTTGTAATTCCACTGAAAAATTATAAGGTGTAACTCTTTGCAGAAGCTTAACATGTTTGTTTTTAATCACATCTTAATTTGTACCAAAAAAAATTAATTAGAAAAATGTAGAATATTTTTCAGCATTAATTAAAAAAGAAAATGAGCCACCAATAAAAGATTTAATTCATCATATTTTCAAATCTCATCCCTGATTTTAAATATAAAAACATATTTTATATCACTGTTGATGTAATTAGAAAATAACCTAAAGAACTACCCGTAGATTACAGCATAACAAAAACCAGTGCACTGTATCAAGGTACCCATGCTAAAGCCAGCAAAAGAAATAGAATTGATTAGCAATCAAGTGTAATTTACCACAGAGATGATGATCATGTACAGATTCCTTCACTTAACCCCAGGGGAGTGACCACAAAGCAGCATCCCTGCTCACAGGAGAAACTCCACACATTTCCATGGGATGCACAGAACATTTCTGCTTTATGGAAGTTTGGTGTAGCTTTTATAAAGTCTGTAAAGTGAGGTGTCTGTCTGTCAGTATTGTAGAATTTTTGGTTAGATGATAGTATAAGAACAATATGGAACTTAATCGAAAATTATGCTTGTGCTTTTTTTGCTTTGCTTGCTTTTAGCCAAGCAGATTTGCCAGTTACCCAACCTAGAGCTAATGTTTGGGTGACTTTAGCTACTGTGGCAGGTTTAAATACCACATGTCTGTCCAACACGACCCCTGAGAAACCATTTTCCACCTGTCAGAAATCCAGCTTATCTTCCAGATCTCACTTCAGCAGTGAGATGTTTTTGGGCAGTTGGGAGATGCCAGGCCAGTGTTAACCCCACCAAAATAACTCTACAGGACAGCTGGGCCTGTTTGAATGATCAGACTGTGTGACAAACACAGATAAGCTCTGGTGTGGGGGGAATGCCCTGCAGGTACTTCTATGAGTGATAAAATCCCCTCTCAGTCTTCTCAAGGCTGACCAGACCCAGCTACCTCAGCCTGTCCTCCTGAGAGGGATCCTCCACTCTCCTCATTGCCTTTGAAGCCCTCCACTGGACAATGACATAATTTGTGCTCGTGTGTGTCGGGTGTGCTGCTCCTGTGAGGAAGCTCCTTTGAAACTGTAGAGCTCTGCTGCAGAGAGCTGGCCTGGGGGAGAGGACACCGAGGTCAGACCTCGTTGTGGTCTTCACCATCCTCCCGAGGGGCAGCAGAGGGGCAGGTGCTGATCTCTTCACTCTCATGAGCAGTGACAGGACTTGAGGAAGTGGCTGGAGCTGAGTAAGGGGAGGTTTAGGTTGGATATCAGGAAAAACTTTTTCACCCAGAGGGTGGTTGGGCACTGGAACAGGCTGCCCAGGGAAGTGGTCTCTGCACCAAACCTGACAGAGCTCAAGAAGTGTCTGGACAATGCTCTCAGACACATGTTGTGACTCTTGGGGTGTCCTGTGCAGGGTCAGGAGCTGGACTGGATGATCCTGACAGGTCCCTTCCAACTCAGGATTTTCTGTGATTCTGTGACCTTGCAGACCTGCCTTTCTGACAGCTCATTTGCCAAAGTCCTCCCAGAGCTGAGCTTCTCTGCCATCGGCCCTGGACACAACAGGTATAATGCCTCAGGTCTCACAGCAAATCTGCTCTGAAACAAGACCATTATTCTTGTGCTAATGAGCAGATTATTTTGATGTTAAATTGGGACAGATCAGGAACTAACTGCAGCATGTCAGTCTGCAGTCACTGATGTTATAAATATCTTCAATTTACCTCTGGCTTTCAGTTTCTCCAGCTCTTCCCCTGTGCCCTTGCTCGCATCCCTTGCTGCCTATTCCCTCTTCTCAATGAAGTTTCTTTCCAAGACACTGAGTGCATACGTCCCAAGGCATTAGAGTTTTACCAAGTTTTAACTAACTAGGCCTTTGTGTTTAGCTGAGTCCCTCCCAGGGGAGATCCGGGGCTGTAGAGAATTGGGGAGAGGGCCAATCACCAGCTAGGAAAGTTCTTAATCTCAGGAGTGAGTCTAATTGCAGAAGTCCTTGTTAGCTCCAGGTAATTGCTCTTAGCTTTTTAACAAACACAAATATTTCATTTTCTGAAGGACTGGCAGGATCACATCAATGCAAATCTAGATGAGACTGGGAACACTGCCTCTTTCAATGCTATACCCTTATAACATCAGAGCTGGAGAGAGTTGGGATTTTTTTAAAACTTCAGAACAGCTCCAGGGGCTGTTAGGACATTGCACTGGGTTCATGAGGCCAGCATGCACCTGCATCCTAAGAGGCCTGGTTTACCCCTGGCCAGAGATTAACAAATCCCAGCAGCAAGGACCAAAGGGAAGCAAGAATCACTTCCCAGCAAGAGACAGAGATCACAGGTATTATTCCTGGCTGGTGTAAGTTCCTTTAACCAAAGCTATTGCTCAAAAGTTCAAAAACACATGCTCTAGTGTAAAGCAAAAATCTCTCTAACAGAGCAAGCAGGGCAGGATGTCCTCCTGTAGCTCCTAGTGCAAAACATCAGTGAGTGTCCTGGAAACACTCAGAGTAAACCTCCTCTTTCTCACCAGCACATAAAGAAGTAGATGAAAATATTTCCTCTGCTAACAATGTACTGATTCCCTTTTTCTCACCAGAACCTCCATGTAAACATTAGGGGTTTTTTATTGCTGAGCTGTGCTTGCACAGAGCCAAGGCCTTTTCTGCTGCTCAGACTGGCAAGGAAGGTGGAAGGAAACGCTCAGCACTGATGAGGACACATCTGGAGTGCTGTGCTCAGTTCTGGGCTCCCCAGTGCAAGACAGCTGTGCAGCTGCTGGGCTGAGCTCAGCATTAACCCATACACAGGGACCTGGACAGGCTCGAGAGATGGGCCTGTGCCAACCTCGTGATCAGCAAGGCCAAGGGCAAGGTCCCACATGTGGGTCAGGGCAATCCCCAGCACAAGAAGAGTCTGAGTGAAGAATGGGTTGACACTAACCCTGAGGAGAAAGATGTGGGGGTTTTGGGGATGGGGAAGCTCAACATGACTTGACAATTCCTGCTTGCATCCCACAGGGCCACTTTCATCCTGGTCTGGATCAAAACAAACACGGCCAGCAGGTCGAGGGAGGTGATTCTACCTTCATTCATGCCGAGCCTGCTCCTCAGGCTCATTCAGTCACATGCTGCCACCAAGAGTTTCCTGATGTCTGCCAGCAGTGAAATATCTTTGATCTGGTACATCCTTAGTGTAAGTTCTGCTTAAGCTCTCCTTTTTGCTGAGTAACCCCGGTGCAACAGGGCTGGGGAACATTGCTTCAGACTGCTGCTGTTCCTGCTGGCTCACAGGCAAGGAGTGGCTTGCAATGAACGCTGTGGGCAGCAGATGGAAGCAGCAGCCTGGATTTGTGCTGCAGGCAGCGTCTGGAGAGACAGGAATGCCAGGTGCTAGAGCTGCTACTGTAGAAGGAGGAGTTGGGGGGACGCTGTGTGTGTGTGTGGGGTGGGGGGGTAGTTCAGCAGACTTGCAGAAGTGTCACAGGCACTGCTGGAGGCGTTTCTGAAGATGGCTTTGTATACTGGAAAATTCATTGGCAGGGGAGAACAGTGTGATAGGACTGGCCTCTGTCTCCTTCCTCAGTTATATTCACTTCTGCATCACAGCTAACCTGCTCTGGCTTCACATTTTGCCCACTACCCCCGTCTAAAGATTGCTACCCTATTCTGGTACATCCGTTTCCTCTCATTACTCAGCCATGTCCATCTATATTTTCTTAGAAGCCTGGATTTGCTGTGCCCTGGTCCTATCAAACCTGACCCACAGCATGAATCTCTATTTAGAGGCCATAACTTCCATGTTGAGCCATTGATTTACCATGCTAGAGGCTAGGTCATCACAGACTGCTCCATTCTGATTCCTACTGTCACTGACTTCCTGCTCTGCTCCACCTGATCAGCTTGGCACTTGGCCTGTTCCACCCACAGCAGTTCCTTGACAGAGCCAGTCCTTCTGCATTCACCAGCTGGACTGGTCTGGTCTGCCAGTGTTCCACTGCCCTGGACAGGTTCAGCTACGTGCCTTCTCCTCCTCCAGGTGCCAATTAAAATGCACAGCTCCCTGTTCCCTCAGTGAGAACCCTGGTTCGTTCTTGGGAATTCTTTTAGATGCATCACTCTGAATTTCCTTCAAACACTTAGACAATAGAGTCTACTAGAGGGTGATCCTGACCTCTGAAGGCAACAAGCCATGATTCCTGTGTTGTGTTCCCTGACTACAAATCCACCCGTATTTCACATTCCTGCAGGTATAAAGAGGCTTGTAATGGATTTGTATAGATTTCTATAGGCTCTCAGTAAAGTGTAAATCCTTATGCATGAAACAGGCACCAATTTAATGCACCAATTTTAAGATTTATTTTTCCATGAGGAGCAGTTTACGTGGACATCTCCATTCTCCTTCAAGAAGTTCTACATCTTCACGAGCCTTTGTCTTAGGTGCCAATACTCTCTTAGTGTCAGCTGCTAAAAGCCAAGGATTTCTGAAGGTGGCATGGCTTTTAATAGGGAGACAAACAAGCACAAAATAATTGATTCCCCCAGAGAGCAAGGACCATAACTGATGCCTTGCCCTGGTCCACTCAGTTTAACAAAATGACAAAACTGACCTAGACCAGCCCTTTGATTTGGTGTGTTGAGCCCTGATGCAATTCCTGACCTTGAGAAATGTTGTTAAGATGCTATACAAACATGGTTCCAAAAATCAGCCAACTGCCTGATCTCGTAAAAAAGGGGGGGAAAAAAGGAAAAAAAAGATTACTATTATAGATTTGTCCACTTCTAGTCACACAGTACCTTGGTGAGATCCATGGAACTTACTGAGCTCTGAGTTAGCCCACCCTGGGTACACAAGTCCCTGGCCTGTCTGTCTGTGGTCAATGCTCTTCTCTAGGGAAGATGATTATGTTTCAATAGAGGATTAATAAAGAAATTGATTAGTTGGTTAATTAAAAGGGTCTGAAACAGGTTTCTGGTGTTCATTTTTATAATCTGGGACTTCTTTGATCTGAAATTTTACCCTCTTCAGAAATGAGGATAGCTTCTTGGCCCTAAAACAGACGAACTTGGATCCACTCCTCAGGAATAGTCTGTCTACTCATGTTTGAAAGTAGTCCAAGGTAACCATGCTTGGACCTGGGACAAAGGTTTGCTGACAAAAAATTCATAGTAAGGATGTTGTAGCCCTAGTCTAGTTATAGGCAGAGTGAATATCATAGCACAATTATCACAGTAATAGATAAGAGCTCAGAAAATGCAGTGGAACTATTTTGATTACATAAATGTGACATTTTACTTTATTAGAGTAAAAACAACAGGATTTGGATATCTGGTGCCCATTAATTGCCTTAAAATCAAAATTATTTACTTATTTGAGTCCTGATGGGAGGAAGAACTCAGAGATTATCTTAAAGCTATGTCCCTGTGTTATCAATTTTGTTTTTCTTTCTGCTCTGACCTGGTGCTATTTGTTGCTGTTTGTGCACAATTTTAATCCATTAGGTTTTGTTCCAAGTTCGAAGATTTGAGCCCAATCCAGATTATGTGTTGGTCACCTATCCCACTATTTTCTTGCCCAGATCCATCACTCTTAGTTCTTTAGTTTAGTTTGTTCTGCTCATTTTACACCCATTATCACAATCATGTTCAAACCTATTGTTTCAGTGACATCTGTGAGCCCCAACAAAACAAAATACAGTTTCCTCTGGGCTAACTTATTCGTGTTCAGTTTCTATCCACACTTCAAGAAAACAAGTAGATTTAGTGTGGATGGAAAAAAAAAGTAAGAATGTTGTGACAGCAGTAAATTATCCCTATTATCTGAACCTGAGATTTAATAAGAACCTCTTAAGGTGTGAACACGGACACCTGGCTCGCATTCACTCAAGTGAAATCATGTATTTTCCTCTTACAGGTAACAACAACTTAGCCATGTGTTGAGGAATGCTGGATTACATCAGTAAAATCTCACCCCATTTGTGCCAAAGAAGTGGCAATACACCTCAGAGCTGTCACTGATGTGTTTCAAGAGACCTATTCCACCTAGTTTATATAACAGAAGCACTTCAGTACAAAGACACTAAGGGATCAACAGCAATCCACTCCAGCTGCCAGCCTAAGCCATAATATCCTGACACATATTCAAATATCCTGACACATATTCCAGTTTGTGGAAATCTGGACACAAATTTTTCCTTTGCAGAGTCTGTGTGGACAAGCACGTGGAGCTAAAAAGATCCTAGACATCTTTTCTAGGTGGTGTGGCCTACTGAGGAACACGAGGAAATGACCAGTTTCATTTCTCCTCTTCAATTCCATTTTAAGCTCTGAAAGGCATCCTGGCTCAGCCTTACCCCCAGGCTAGGGGTGATGGAGACTTTGTGCCCTGTTCTAACCTAGCCATGTTAACTTTCTGCTCTGGGTTCTTTCTCCCACATTACCCCAGTGTGACCCTGACATATCCCAGCTCACTGTGTGGCCTGACACGATTGTGCCAGTCCTTTGTTCCTTCCTCTCGAGCAGAACCACTCACTATTATCTGTACACATCCTCATTACTAGGCCCTTACAGCTCTTCCTGTGTAAAATACCACAGGAGTGAGTTACAATATCCACAACCCATTCCATCTCTGCTAATGGAAGGCCTTGGCATCGTCAACAGGCCTGATAATGTGTGTCAGATTGTCCAGGAGGATAAACCATTTGTCAGCCTTTAAAGACTGATTTCTTATTACCAATGGCACTAGATACTGGAAGCTAGTAATGCTAAATCTCACAGGAAATCTCTATATTGTCTTAAAAGTTAAATTGCAGCTCGGCACAGACTGTCTATTACACCATTCCTTGCAGCCAGGTGTTTTACTGGATGGAAATAATAGAAAATCACATTTACTACGGCCTAACCTGTCCTGCTGCACAGTGTCACTCTGGCCCAGGTACAGGACTCTGTTGAAGTCTGTTCTATTCATGCACTTGCAGTACATTTTGCCATGACCCACCCCCTTTAACCCTCTTTCCTGGCCAGGTTTAACCCCAGCACAAGGCATGAATTTGCGTGGTGCAAGGATCAGCCAAATTTTCTTACCTTAATAAGATGAGGCCTTCAAAGGCAGAGCATTTGGTAGTCCTTATTCACAGTTGCCAGCCCAGCTCTTCTCCGTGCCTTGTGTGTTCAGTCCTGTCTGTGAAGGTGGTGGGAAACCTTTTTCCAGTTTCCAGAGGCTCTGGGCAAGGAGTGAGCAGGCATGGAAAAGAGAGATCTTCCAGTCCTCAGGATGTTCCAAGGGAGTGTAGAACCTGTGGAGGTCTTTGTTCTCCCCTGGAAAGTGGGAGTGGGACACTTGCAGGGTCCTGTCTCCCAAGGTGTCGAGTTTCACATGTAAAACCCGTTTGGCAGTGGCAGAGAGTGCGGCTGAGAAATCAGATAGCAGCAGAGGATTAAGCCATGCTGCAAAAAGAATATTAAATTACTCCCCTCACCTAGTTCAACACTATGATTTCATTGGACCATCATCATCTGTGCTTTCTAAAGTGATTCAAAAGGGCTGGTTCACACCAGAATGGACTTCCTCTGAGTCTTATAACTCAGTCTGTGTCCTGTTCCATTAATCTAGATTTATTTGATTGCTTTAGCCTAAGTATGCTAACTCAATTCACCAGAACGCTTCAGCTGAACTTTCACACCAATCTTTATCTGAAAACTCTTCATATCACACAGGTTCCTCTTGTCTGGCCCTTTTCCAGTAACCTTTTACTGCCCAGTCTTTGGACAAACCAGGTTTGAGCATGATGTTATCTTCTTGTTCTGTTTCCAAATCTGGGAAATCGCTCTGAAGGAATTGCAATAAAACAGATAACACCATTAAACGACCAAACAAGATTTATGGAGCAGAGAACATTGTATTCATAACAGATATTATGACAAATGTATAACCCAGACAAATGAGTCCCATCCACTTCAGCCTTCTGCATAGTCTGGTTTGCTCATGTGTCCTAAGTACGGCTCAGCCACGCTGCCTCATGTTCTGTTTGTGCTTAACTTTGTTAAGCTGCATTTTTACAACATTATATGCCAACAGAAGCACTTTCTCTGAGCCCTTTGACAGTGGTTTTTAGACAGTCTGAGTTACCCCTTCGTGACAGGAGTACAGCAAGGGCACCAGATGGGCTTGCTCTTGCTCATGTGGCCTTTCAGCAACAGGGTTATGACTGCAGCTGTGTGACAGGATTGGTTTGCCCCAATTCTTTCTTTTAATAATAATAATTTTCAGTTATTTGTCTATTCTCATTTCTACTGAAAGCAGTAGAAAGCTTTAATGGAGTCATTCAGCTGATGGTTACATCATTAAAATATTGCTGTATCTGAAGATACAGCTAATACTGAAAAAGGAAACTTGAAGAACTTTAAACGTGATTTAATTTCCTTTTGATAGTCCACATACATTGAGGATTTGTAAAATCACACATTTTTAATTAATCAGATAGTTCTACAGGTTGAATGATAAGGCTTTCATTTTTCAGAAATTAAGGAGTAAGTGATTGAAGCTTGCTAGTAATGTATTGTTCAAATTCTTAAATTATCATATTGTTAGGGCATCTTTTCAGCAAATAATATAAGACAGCAGAAGACAAATATAATTGCACACCCTAATCTGTGGGGACTGTTTGTAAGTTTGCAAACTGACTTTATTCAGATGCCTGAATACTGTCATTTTGAGTATGCCCTTGTCAATTTTGATTCGTTCTCAGCATGGCTAGAAGCCCGTGCTTGTAAACATGCAGATGAAAGAACTGTTGAAGAGCAAAATGTTGAAAAAAAAGTTGCTAACAGAAGGAATTTCTGCGTTTAGTGGTCTCCAGCTAAGGAGACCGAGTTTATGGGCTGAGTGGTGCAGAAAATGTGTGCAGTCCTACAAAGAGAGGGAAACTTCCTTTGGCCCGTGACCCTCAGTTTAGTGGGGCTGTGAAGAGGAAAGGCTTTCCATTTGTTGTTTCAGGAGCTTGCCTGTAGCTGTCCTTGTGCACAGAGCACACCCTCTTCACCTGGACGATGCCGGGCGAGCTCAGCTCTGCATCCCAGTAGTACTCTGGGGACAGCAGGCGTGTGGGCTTGTGCTGCAGGAGGTACTTGTTGAGGCGACTCTCATCACGCCACCGAGCTTCAATGCCATCTTCTCTGTCCTCCATCACCCCTTCCAAACAGGCTCTTGTCAGTTTGTACACCTCGGACACGCTGCCCCCATAGAAGCTTGCAGTGTAATAGAAGTCCCACTCCCCCTCAGGGATGGCAGCTTGTGACCCGGGGTGTGGCTCATAGGCTTTGTTCTCATGGTGTGGGGTGAACTGCCAAGAGCTGATGGTTCCCACCAGGGCATCAATGATCTCCACACCGATGTGTGCCAGGAGCTGGACATCGATGTCCATGGAGTACAGATAGTCCACCTCATACTGGAACTGCCTGTGGATGTATGTGCTGAGGATGCCCATGCGGCTTGTGGAGATATCCTGCCACCCCGAGTGGTTCTGGACAGGGATGACAAACAGGTGGTTCTCAGGGGCCATCTGAAGGTGAGAGACCTTCTCAGGATTGTCTGTGAACAAGTAGAAATTCACTTGGTGCCCAGCAAGGAAGTACTTGTTGGCAGATCTCATGAATCCTTCAATGAACTGGACATATCTGAGAGACATGGAAAGGAAAAGAATGGAGAGAGGCTCCTGCTGCTGAAGAACGACAGCTTTTCAAGTCTGTGTTCTTTGTCTTTTTATATCCATTGCTCCTTCTTACATTGCTCTTTATTGAACACAGCTGCTACCCTTCAAACCTTCCTCATGCACATGATCCCACATTTCAGCTTTCACTATGCACAGAACACATGCCTTCTACCCAATGCTGCTCTCTAATATCACCCCATGATGTAAATACTTCTTCTCATCCTCCCCTTCCACCTGCTCCCTGGCACTCTTTCTGCACTGTAACATTTTAACTGCCTAGAGAGGGTCACAGAATCAACAGAGCATCATGGAATGGTTTGGGTTGGAAGGGACCTTAAAGCTCATCCCATTCCCCCCCTGCCATGGACCCCCCCCACCATTCCAGGTTGCTGCAAGCCTCATCCAGCCTGGCCTTGGACATTTCCAGGGATCCAGGGGCAGCCACAGCTTCTCTGGGCACCCTGTGCCAGGGCCTCACCACCCTCACAGGGAAGGATTTCTTTCCAATGTCTGATCTAAATCTACCCTCTTGCAGTTTAAAGCCATTCTCCCTTGTTCTGTCACTACCTACCTTTGTAAAAAATCCCTCCCCCACTTTCCTGTAGGCCCCCTTTAGGTACAGGAATGGGCTCTAAGGTGTTCCTGGAGCCTTGTCTTCCTCAACTCTCTCAGCCTGTTTTCATAGGAGAGGGCCAAAATTATCAATTAAATAGTTTTGATTGCCTTGAAGTACCTGAAGTCTCTATGTAACCCAAAGATGCCAGTGCAGATAGGGGGAGTAAAGCTCTTTACTCAGAAACTTGAAAAATAACCTCTCCAGGAACATACAAGCTGTAACAGCCTGATTAATAATTTTACTAGAGTTACTATTTTAACTTTAAACTCTTAGAGAAACCAAATAAAATCTCAACTTTACAGAATGTTTCTATTTTTTAGTGCAGGATAGAGGGAAAGCTTGTTGTTAGAGACATAGCAGGAGCTAGAATTTTTATCTCAAGGGTTGAGATGCAAAATGCTAGTTGTATTTCCAAGAATATCTTTTGTCCTTTTCAAAACAATGTCACAGGCAATTGCCTTGCTTTGGAAGGTGACACTCACTTGTCACATTTCTCCCTGCTCATAAAAAAAAGCTGCATATATTCAGTCTTTGGAATGTTTCTCACTTGTGCTCCACAAGCAGTATTGCAGCATGAGTGGCAGGTGAGAGGTTTAACTATTTGACAAGAAATAAAGGACAAACCAATACTTTTCGACAGCAAAAGTGACCACTCCAGTGACCAAGTTCTTCTGCACATATTGAGCATTGAGGATGTCTCTACTGAAGGTGCCTTCCCAGACAATTGGAGCCAACCACGGTGTCAACACCAGCACATCCCGTCTCCTGCAGGGAGTGGAGAATGAAGGCAGTGTTTAGATGGCCCAGGAAATCCATGAAGACAAACATGAGCTTCTTCAGCACAGACATCTGCCTCTGAGTTAATCATCCCAGTCTCCCTCTGAAATCACTGGGGGTCAAGAAAGTACTGTCAGCAAAATCTGAGATGTGAGTCATCTTATCCTGGAGCAGACACCTGAAATAGGTTTTTATCCCTGATTTTTACCCCGCAGCTCCCAAGCTGTTTGTGGCTGTTACTCAGAGGCAGTTTTTCACAATCCATCCCTTCCTTGACACAGAGCACAGCACATCCATCCATTGTTCCCAGCCTGTCTCTTCTGGAAAGCTCAGAGCCCTCAGCTGCAGTGCTCCAGATGTGCAGCTCTCCCCCGTGCTTCTGTGGCAGCAATTACCCCACAGTTTTCTGCTGCACCCTGGTTTTCTGCTCCTTCTGCTCGTTACCTGTGCCATTGATGGAGGCTCCTCAGCAGGGCTGTTGATCTCATCAACATCCTTTGGAAAGAGTGCTCTCTAATTCCTTTGGGATGATGGACAGGTATTTCCCTGATGCTTCACAGGGTGTTGTTTACTGGTTTGTCTCTGACGCTCAGCAGAACATCCCCTTCCCACAAGGAATGTTGTTCAGAGCTCTGCTGCTTTCCCGAGCAGACACGAGAGCTTTCTCTGCTCTGTGCTGAGCAGTCCCAGCTCTCCCAGCCTTACCTCACAGGAGACATGCTCCAGTCCCTTCATCATCCTTTCTTAAACTCTCTCCTGTATGTCCGTACCTCTTTTATTACTTTTTTTATTTTGGTTTCTTTCCCTAGTGTGAATGGCTCTAGAATAGGCAATTCCAGAAAATAATTTATCCCAGTGACCTAAACTATTCCTTCCACAGACATTTACACATCGTGTGTGATGCTGTTACCACTAAAAATAGAATCAGCCAAGGCCTCTTGTTTTTTAGCTTCTGAGATGAGTGGTGACAGGGGATGCAAAAAATGAATTAAGATAAAATTAAACCAAAATGTTTTCAACATTCACCATTATTTCTCAGTTTCCTTTCTGAAAGTAAACAAATTAAAGATTCTTCATCTAGGCATTTCTAATGGTTTCTGGAAGAGTACCTGTTCTAGTTAGACATCCTTTCCTGTTCATCCAGCCCTGCTCTCAGCTGTCCTGACGTGTCTGTGCCAGAGCCACACTCGTGTGTGTTTCTGAGAACAATGTGATATCATATTAATGAAGCCAGAGGAGTTACACTTACCATGGAAGCATTAGAGATGTTTCATGTAAGTCTGATTTTCTGCAAATAAGGGAGAAATAAAAGATACATAAATACATCATGGCACACAAGTTGCAGATTTTCTGAGAGGTGAGCCCCACGAGAGATCTTTATGTGTTTCAGCACTATTGCCCTGTGATTCAATGTCAGTGAGTATCCAGTCAGACTCCATCACAAATACAATCATATTATTTATATTATTGCACCTTCATACAAAATGTGAACTACATTTAACAGACAACTCAGCTGGTGTAAGTAGAACTGAATGCAAATTAATCAGTTTGAAAATGATTTTCAACGTTTCTGTTTTCTGTGGTGCATTTTTGGAAAATTCAGTTTTACTTCTACCCAGTGAGAGCCTGGCCCAATAAGGCCAAACACTTTGCACACAGTTTGCATTTTGCTGACAGGTTTCTGTCTGCATGCCTGCACTGTGGAGTCCACAGGACACAGAGCAGACGTCACTGCTCTCTATTCTCATCACTTGTGCAGGTTCCTGTAGATGGGTCACTGAATGGGAACCCACCAGTCTTGATTCCTAGATTTTCCAGCAGGAAAAACAGGTTCTATAAACTGGAAACGCTGACTAAAAGTAATAGACTAAACAGGCTAATAGAGGGAAATTAACAGAATCACAGATACAGGAAACCAGAAAGATATCTAGCCATATTAATTTTTTTTTGGGGGGGGGAGTGGTGGTGGTATGAAAATCCTGTCTCACACTGGAATCTTTTAAATTTCAAATGAATTACAAAAATAATGCATTGTTTTTGTCATATTGCTTTACTGGCATTAAAGTTTATTTCTCCCCTAGTCAGACATGCTAGACTCCTTAGAGCAGCATTTCTGGAGAGTTACACAACTGTGTGTATTATAAAAGAAGTGATGAAGAGGGGAAACCTAAGTCAAAAAAGCAGTGGGGATAAGAAAAGTGTAATTCATAAGACAAAATCAGAACATAATAAAATATGGTTCAGTTAAATGAAATTAAGCATTAAAAACCCAGGAAGTTTCAGTCTGGTAAACTCCCAGATTAGACTTTTTCTTGACTCCATACCCAGAATCTGTTAGCTCTCATCCTGTTTGTGCACAACACTAAATCAGGACTAGACAACGTGCCAAAGGGCCCACTTTTTAAAAATGAACACAGAGGAAGCCTGGATAACTTCCTGGTACAGAGACAGCCAGATTCCAGGTGTCCAAACCAGGTGGGATTAAGTTGCCTTTTCATTGACTGATTTTGGGGGAGCTGCATCAGTGGATTCATATTTCCCCATATGAAGTCTCTGGAACCTGAGCCTGTTCATCCAGCTCACGGCATTCACTGCAGGGGAGTAGAGGAGCCTTTTAGCTGGGCACTGCAGGATGGCTTATCTCAAAATGGAAATTAGCACTCCTAGGGCATGGGTCTCCTGCTGCAGAATGAGTCTTTTCAGATGAGTCTTGTCCTCATGGCCTGGAGTGACAGGGATGCAGGACCTTGCAAAACATGCAGGATGAACTTACAGGACTGCATCCTCTTCAGGGGAGGCTGTGTGTTCCTGGTCTCTGGCTGGGGAGAAAGGGTGATGGTACCTTGGACAGGATAAGAAAGCAATGAGTCAATGATTAAAAACAAAAATCGACCTCTCCTCCACTTCCTTTATGACTGAAACTGTAAAACAAAGCTAACAGAATACAGATTTGTGGGATCAATGTGGTGATGAGGATTTGCAAAGCTCAGCTGTCTCATGTTATCTCATGTCTAGCCTCATGTTATCTGCAGATCTGTTAACTCTGAGGATCTGTGAATGATTTAATTTGCCCAGGACTACTTGCACCAAACGAAATGTGTCTGCTTTACAGCAGAGCTGGGTCTCAGCTGATGCTGGGAACTGTGCACCTGCCTTTGGAAGTCAGGTGTTCACAGCATCACTTTGCTCTGGCCAGTGTGTGGGATCTCCTCTGCAGTGATTGTATTGTCAACAAAAATGTGAGCATTTGTGATGGATGCTCTGCTGCAGAGGGAGTGTGTGGATGAAAAGCTTGTCCTAATTCCTCCAGCTGGAACAGATCTTCAGTATTGCTCCAGCAGACTCTGAATTAAGCCCACTTGTTCTCATTTCAGGCTCCAGAGCACTGAACACACTCTATGAAAGCCTCACTGCAGCAGGCTACTCTAGAGACATGAGAACCAAGGGACGCTCAAGCCAACCATGGTGCAGAATAAACACAGCAAAATCCACTGCACAGAGTTCCAGCTCTGTGCCAGGATCCTTGTGTTGGTCTGGAGCACAGAGGTGTCACTGTGGGATGTAAATGTGAAAATACACACTTGGGCTCACAGGAATACACAGAGCCCAGTTCATCGTATTTTTAGAATTTCACAGAAGAGATTTAAAGTATCCACACCTTGCTTATGTTCATCTTTTGAATGTGAAAGGGGATTTTGAATTTAGCTTTGTGTAAATGCTTACATTGTATCTGTATAAGTATAGTTAGAAGAAACGTGTCTCAACCTGGGCAATAGAAATTTATGCTGGTTGAGAATAATTATCAAAGTTCAAACACCCACCAGATTGCGCCAGTGATTCCTGCTGTCACTAGAATAGCCAGTCCATGCAATTTTGTGATTCCCATGTTGTTTGTGCTGAAAAAAAGATTGTGAACTCTGGATTGACAGCAAAGTGAAAAAAAGAAAACACAAACAAAAAGGCAGAAAATACTGTAGTTATTAAACATTGAGTAAGTCTTTTGTTTTGCGCTGCAAGTCTGGACATAATACAGAGAAAAAATAGTTTTTTGTGGATAGAAAGTTTTACATCTACGTATTTATAACATATACTACATCTTAACAATAGATATTCCACACACTGAGCTCTCATTTTAAAGTAGTAGTATAGTGAACCACTTTAAATTGTTCAAACCAATAATTCTCATTTCAGATTTTCTCTGAATCAGGTGGGTTTTTTTCCCCCAGTGCTTGCTCTTCCTTCCTTCCTTCCTTCCTTCCTTCCTTCCTTCCTTCCTTCCTTCCTTCCTCCCTTCCTTTCTTCCTTCCTTCCTTCATTTCCCTCTCTCTCTTTCCCTTTCTTTCTCTCTTTCCTTCTCTTTCTCTCTTTCTTTCTCTCTTTCTCTCTTTTTTTCTGTCTAGCTCTCCTTTTTGACCTAGATTTCTTGGACTCCTTGGGCTTTCTACTGTGTCTCTCACCAGTGCAGTTCTCTTTCTTTCTAAGCTGAAGGTCACAATCCTTTTCTCTAGGTCAGCTTCTCTTCTCCATCCATTCTGGGGCTGTTCACAGCTGTGTTCAGCCCCATCTTCCTTTGTGCCAGCCTTCTGAACAGCCTCTCTGTAGCATTCTGTGTTTGGCAGCGTTACCATCCCCTGCTTTCAGCTGCCCTTCAGCATCTCCTCCTGCTGTGACCCCTTTCTCAGCCCAACCCCAGCCACAATACTCACCTGTGGTTCTTTCAGTCCTCACACTGCAGCAGCTCCTGTTCTCTCTCCTGTTCTGTCCCCTCTGCTGCCACAGCTGCCGAACCAGAACCAGCCCAGCTCATCCTTTCTGTGTGTCAGCCGTGTGTCAGCAGCTGGGCTCGGGGCCAGAGGAGGGCTCTCCACCCAGCTCTTCACCTTTCGTGGGAGTGCAGTCTCCTGAGTAATGGGAAAACAACAAGAAACTTGCAACAACCAGTTATTCCCTAACACTTCAACACTGAGATTTCTGATGAGCAAGAAGGCGACTGCCTAAACTTCTGATATGGAGTTGTTTTTTGGGTTTTTTTAAAGAGTTGTCCTAGAGGCAGATATCTGTAATATAGACATTTCCAACCACACTGAAATGAAAGTGCTTCTTGTAATAAATACAAGTAAATAAAGACTTTCAGAACATAATTAATTTAATCTTAAAGGAGACCTTTAGATACAGCAGAGCTAAAGGATGCTTAAGAGAGCTGCTCCAGAGTGCTTCTCTTCATTTACTTATGGAAAATACAGTTGTCTGCAAAGAATTATTCAAAACCTACATAAGGTGATCCTGTTCTCTTGGTGCCAGTTGTTATAGGATGCTGTGTCCTACATGCCTAAAAATGAAGCTCACTCCTAATTTAAAATGCCAGGAGGCAGAAAGTGTATGAGAAATCATGAAAAAGGTAGGCTAAAAAAAGGGTAGGTGAATAGTAACAAGAAAATAAGGCATAAAAATGAAGGTAAGTGGTCACATATGCAAAATTATTTAAATGTTTTGCAGAGTTCTCTTGCACCTGGCATTATCACGATTTACATCCCTGAAGGAGCATTAATTTAACAGAATACTGAGAAGCAGGAAGAGTGGGATGAGAATGAGCAGGTCACAATTAGACTTAGAAATACCCAACTTTTCTTAATCTCATCCTCCTGCTCTGGTCTCTGGGCATCCAAAAGCCATGTGTCTAAAACTGGTTATTTATGACTTTAATTATGCTTGGTACAACTCCAACTGTCTATCCATAGTTCCAGCCATTGACATTAATTTCATCAGAGCATCCTTAAATGCAGCAAACACAAAGTCTGTCTGCATGTATGCTATTAATAACACCCCACCCCAAGTGATCCATGGCCCCCCCCAGCCAAACTTACTTGGCACTAAACCCATAGAGTTGGTTGCTCTGTGCACATCACATCCAGCATTTCACCCAGATCTTTCCTGTGCTCGGTCTTGTACTGCTGTGAACTCTGAGATTTCTCTCTGAAGTAACCACAAGTGGTATCACAGTCCAGAAGAGTGTGTTTTCAGTTCCATGAAACACAATCTGTGAGTTCTGGGATCTGGAACTCTGCATGAAGCATACAGGTGTGCTTAACGGACAACTCAAGTTTTCCTTGGATTAAGTTAGAAATGGAGTTTTTTTGCTAAAATACATGCAGGCCTGCCTGAAAACTTAACTGAGGTCTCTTCTGGAGTGCTTCACTGTTCCTTTTCTGTTTGACAACACCTTGAAATAAGGCCTGAACATTCTGTCTGCCTGAGTTACATTTATTTGCACTCTGCTTCTTAAGAGAATCAATTTTCAGAGAGGAAGTCTTAACTTTCCCAAGCAATGGATTTTCCAGCTGCACAAAGTTGAAGTTACTGTAGCTACACACAGGTGTCTGGGATAATTGTGCTGTATTTTAATCCTCTGAAGGAGGAAACAGATGGTTACTGCCTCGGGTGTCCGAGACATCTTCACAGGTCTGGAAAATACAACCCAGGAAATGCAGAGCTGACGGCTGTGAAGATCACTCAGCAGTGTTTGAAAAGACACACATTTTGGAAAATGAATCCCAAACACTTTGGTTACTCCTGAATGAGGTGAAACACTGTCCAGACTCTTCTGTTGACTCTCTCCCGGCTGACTTTAATGGGAGTTCAGTCATGCAGTTCACAGACGGAAATTTGCACTATTCTCACCTGTATTTAGGTGTCTTCTCTCTGGGCTGCATCTCACTCTGAGTTGTAGGCACGTGGAGGGAGTTGGATTTCCCCTGTGAACGGTGTCTTTCACACCTCCAACATCACTGATAGTCAATGCTTGGGTGCTGCTTTCTCTATGGAACCTCAAGTAATTTTCAAGACCAGTGTAATGATTATTTAATATCTGGAGAAAAGAAGGCACTGATAAGTGAGGTTTTATTGGTCAAAGTGACCCATTATGAGCCAACAGCAAAGTACAAATGTCCTGAGTTCCAGTCTGATGCCTTGTCACATAGACAGCACTGACTTTGGAGACAGAAAAAAACCCCCATGGATAGTGCCACAACAGCTAATTAACACATAAAAAAATTAACAAGCAAACAACAGAGCAACACCTTCCGTGAGGTTCAGAAAAAGGAGGGAAATTTATTCCCTCTAATTCTGTTCTCAGGTCTCTTGGGCTTTGAAGGATAATATATTGAGTGATATTTTATCACCCTGGGAAATCTCACGCTCAGCTGAAGCAGAAGCCTTCGGGAACTGTTTGTGCTCCCAGCCTTTCACAAACCAGCGGCTTTCAGGCACTCGGAGAGAACCAGAAAAGCAAAGGGGTAAGGTTTTAGCTGAATGAAAGAGAGAAAGAAGCGTAGACACTGATCTCTTGTTCAGACAAAGAGCATTTACTTTCCTTTTCTCTGGCTTTGTTAGAGGTCTTTCTTCTCATCTGATCTCACCTGAACTCTGAGAATGCCAACACAAGCTGTGAGTGTCTTGGAAATGGCATTCCAAATTCTTATCAGTAGCGACAGGACAAGGGGGAAGAGCTTCAAATTGAAAAGGAACAGCTTTAGATCAGATATTGGAATGAAATCCTTCCCTGTGAGGGTGGGCAGGCCCTGGCACAGGGTGCCCAGAGCAGCTGTCGCTGCCCCTGGATCCCTGGCAGTGCCCAAGGCCAGGTAGGATGGGGCTGGGAGCAGCCTGGGACAGTGGGAGGTGTCCCTGCCATGGCAGGGCTGGGATGGGATGAGCTTCAAGGTCCCTTCCAACCCAAACCATTCTGGGATTCTGGGATTCTCTGAATAGTTTTCAAGACAAACATGGACATGTTTCTCAAAGTGTGAGAGAGAAGAGAGAGGGGGATTGCTTGGAAAGGGAAACAGAGCTGGACTTCAAAGATTAAAAGACTAGAAGTATGGAAATTTCCTATTGTACTTTATGTGCTTTTAAAAATCCTACGACCTCTGTTGAGAGTATAAGTTAAATAAAACCTTTCCCTCACTCTCTCTCTGTGTTTCTTATGCAGTAGCAGTACTTCTGGACATGTTTATGTGGTAAAAAAGGCATTTGTAGTCCACTTTCAGTGGACTAGAATGTAAAAAACATTCCACCATTATTTTTACCTAAAAAGCTTCATTCTTGAAACATGGAAGTTCTCTTTCTATGCCACCTGAGAGTGATCTGTTATTTGAGGACAGGTACCTGAAATGCTCCAATTAATCACCCTTTTAAAATTAAATTATTGCCAGTCAATATTCTAAGGTATTATATGGTAGATCTGGAATTTTTAAAGCCTACATTGGAATGTGGAACCATAATTTTTATCTTCTCTTTTTGGTGTCCTTTTCATTCAGGCACTTTTCAATTATGGCCTGTATTCTAAGCATGCTGAATCACTTAAACTAGGTTTTTTTCCCTGTACTGCCTGAATCTCCACTGGCTATACTGGAAAATTAATTACCTGCCTCACCTGTCAGCATTTACCACAGCTTAAATCTCATGGGAAGCTGGGAGATGGTGAAAGCCATCCTTAGAAATGAAATTGTGTTTCGTATTCTGTCACTTTATTATTTGGCAGCAGTGATCTACTTGTAATGAAATATGTAAGTTGTGTAATTAGATTGATTCTACACAGATTATCCATATGCAAGAGAAAAATCAAATTTGAAATATTTTGAAACTGAAAGACAAATAAATAATGAAATCACAGAAATACATATTTCTTTTTCTTTTTTTTCCCCCATAACAATAATGGATTTTTTTCTTAATTTTTATATGAAAAATATTTTGTGAATAATAAATACTGAACATCATTCTTGAAAGCCAGCTGATTATTGGATAGGAATGTGCAGGAATAGGTAAAAAAAGGTTGAGTGAAACCTCCTCTAAGAAGTGGAAAAGAAGAAGAAGAATAAACATCAAACTTCAGGTATTTTGTGATAGATTAATTCTATCAATTAATGCAGCAGAAAAGTTATGGATGGCTACTGTTATTATTGTAGTCTAAGACTCTACATAAAAACTGTTATTTTGGGGGGACAAGTGGCCTATTTTAGTCAAACCATTGAAAATGAGAGAAATTTTCAGATGCACAGGTCCTTTCCAATTTCGAAAGAAAAAACCCGAATGCATTTCTCCCATAACCCGAGCAAACTTTAAATAAAGTACTCTGTGTGAGAGAACAAACACTTATTTTCTCCTGCAAATATTCAAGAGTAAGGGAGACAGTAAAACAGCTCAAGCCAAGTTTGTTGTGCATGAGTCCAGCAAGACTGTGCTTCTCTCTACATCTCTTGGCATTAGTGACCACCTGGGGCGTAGCTCAGAACTGAGATCAAATGCACTCTTAATAATGTTGCCCCTTCCTCTTTGATTGTCTTTTAAGGGAAGATAGGGATAAGAAGAAGAAATCAGTGAAGCCCAAACATTTTCTTGGAGCCAGGATCCGAATCACCAATCCTGCTGTAGGACACAAAAAAATTCAGACGTGGTTAAATAATAAAGAATGTCAATTAAATAACTGGTGTGGAATTTCTACTTAAATTGTGTATTTGTAAGTCCAGTATGAAGAGGATGCTTGGGGGAGATAATACAAAATGTTCCCTATTTCTTTCCTTTTTCCTCCTTATACATTCCAGGTCTTCAAGGTCATCATGGTACAAGAAAATGACACCCACATCCGTGAGTTCATCCTGTTGGGATTCCCTACCACCACAGAGCTACAGGCTCTGCTGTTTGTGATTTTCCTTACCATGTATTTGTTGACAGTCACTGAGAACATAATTATCATCACTTTAATCATAAGTAATCACCAGCTCCACAAGCCCATGTACTTTTTCCTAGGCCATCTAGCTTTCCTAGAGGCCTGGTACATTTCAGTCACCATTCCCAAACTGTTGGTCAACTTGCTGGTGAGGAGTAAGAGCATCTCCTTCCCAGGCTGTATGGCCCAGCTGTACTTTTTCATGGCCCTGGTGTGTGCTGAGTGTGCCCTCCTGGCTGTCATGGCCTATGACCGCTACGTGGCCATCTGCAACCCGCTGCACTACGCGGTCACCATGACCCACAGGGCCTGTGTGCAGCTGGCCCTGGGCTCTTGGCTGCTTGGCTTTCTGCTGGCTGTGCTCAAGGTCTTCTTCATTTCCCAGCTCTCCTTCTGCGGTCCCAGCGTTATCAACCACTTCTACTGTGACATCAGCCCCGTGCTCAACCTCTCCTGCACCAAGCGGCGACTTGCAGAGATGGTGGACTTTGTCTCGGCCTTGCTTATTTTGTTGATCCCCCTCTCTGTCATCATCATTTCTTACATCTGCATAATCAGCACCATTTTGCTCATTCCCATGGCCCAGAACAGGAACAAGGCCTTCTCCACCTGTGCTTCTCACCTGGCTGTGGTCATCATTTTCTTCTCAAGCACCCTCTTCATGTACGCACGGCCCAGGAGCATAAACTCCTCGGATCTCAACAAGCTGGTTTCCATAATTTATACTACAGTCACTCCAATGCTAAATCCATTCATTTACTGCCTGAGGAACCAGGAAGTCAAGGACACTTTATTGAAGGTCTTGTGTAGCAGGGGTGCTGTCTCCAGAGTTTCTGCATCTGATCTGTGATGCTTGGAAGATAATCTTCCGACTGAATTTGTCTGAATCCCATGAAAGTCTAATAAGATTTTTACTTTGACAGAAATGGTTATTAGGGGTTTTTTTCAACATCAGTGGTTAAGAACTCCTTCTCCCGAGTCAATCTGCATGTTCAGCTAAAATCTATGTATCTATGTGAATGTGGAAGGTGGTTCTACTGAACACATCACACATCACTCCCGAGGAGAAGAAAAGGCAGTAAACACAATTGCCTTGTCTTAATGTATTTTTTTGGTATGCATCAAAGAACAAAATTGCATTCTGACCTTGATTCAACTTAACATGAAACTAGGATTCAAGAACTTGAGGCACCAAATAAATAGTTATGTCAACTTTCTTCACAGGAATGAGGATGGGAACTTCAGTAATTCAGATAATAACAGTCATTTGAGATAGCTGTGACAGGAGAACATGAACTCCACCTGAAAAGACAAAAGCAACAGGAACTAGTTGCAACAAATTAAATTCAGATAAGACAGTCGGAAAAAAGAAAAAAATCAAACAAAATTGATCAGAGTGATTAAGCACCACAACACAGTCCCAGAGAGGTAATGAAATCTCTGTCCTTCGAGCTTTTCAATGCTTGACCTGACAAGTCCCTGGAAAACCTGACCCCACTGAAATGTTTGTGACAGCAGAGTGAGATAAAAAAATCCGGAAGTAAAGTTCTATCCTTCCAACCTAAGTTTTTGTATGGTTCTTTGATCTGGATGTCAAATGCCTGTGGCATCTCACACTGCAATAGAAGTTGGTGTTCAGGGAGCTGAATCTGGCTGCAGCTGCCCACTCAGCAGGTTTCAACACATGAGCAGTACGTTCAGTGCTATCCAGGGAATGGGTGCTCTGCAGTATAGCCACATCACTCGTCCACTGGGGAGCCAGGAACTGGATGCAGTACTCCAGATGTGAATATATTTATAATTTAACTTCCCTTTTATAGCATAACTCTCCCCATCTCTCTATTACATCAGCTGAGGCTGGGTCTAGCTGAGAGCTGAAAATGTCAGAGGCACTACAGTCTCTCTGGGAGACTGTGTAAGCACTGTTCTGGCCTCAAATCTAATGGCCTAAATAGCAGCTACTGAGCTGCAAATCATTGTCTTTGTCCCTTTTCATACCTTGTACCTGTTCGACCACAGCACAGCCTCCAATACACCATACTGAACAAACCCAGCTACATCAGCTTCTGTTCATGGTGCATGTACCCTGAGTCATGTCTTCACATCTTAGCAGGCTTTAGTAAGCACCTCTCTGGTTTATCCACATTTTCCTTGAATTGTGAGCATCCCAAAATTGATCCATGGTAGTTGGACCCTCACTAGCCCAACAGAAACAAGGGAAGAACCAACACTCGTGCTTCTCACACTACTCTTCCTTCTCCATGCACTCACATTATTTTAAAGTTGCCTTCTTCATGAGATGCCCTTACATTCCTGAGCATGCACACATGGCTTTGGCCAGTAGTTAGAATTCAGCCAACATACCATAAGGTATGTCAAATGTCACTAGATTCTAACACATTTGCAAAATAAATCAAACTCTATGCTCCAACAGCCAAATAACTTCTGTAATTGCAACTCCCCCAGATGCTAAACTTCCATTATTCTCTCTGTATGAATGTAATTTTAATCATGGTTCTGGCTTAAGTAAGATATCTGCCTCATATGAGACCAGCTGGAAGGTGATTTTACAAATAGCTGAGTCCAGGGACTGCTCCCACTTGGCAGCTTGGAGGAGACCAGAGCAGGTTTTGTATTCATGCTACAAAATCCTGCAGCAGCACCTCAGCCCTGTTTGGGAGCCCACCAGGTAACAGTCCAATGTCATCTCTGATCCTCCTTTTGCTCTGAACATATTTGTACTGCATTATACTGTTCAGAAGATGCATAGCTTGGCTGTTTGTGTATCTGAAGATTGTACAAGTAACTCCAATGTAGGTGAAACCACACTTATCCAAACCCACTTACTCCAAAAGCGATTACCAGTTAAGGCTATGGATTTAGATTAGGGCACTAAAATATTTTTCTAGATTATCTTTTGGTAAAAGACTGCCATATCCTCTGCCTCAGGATATGTTTTTGTTTTCCTCTGCCCTATAAAAATCAGTAGACACTTGCTGGTATTTTTTCATTGTTCAGTGTCTCAGAAAAAAAATCTTCAGTGTTTCTTACTTCTACTCTGCATAGAATCACAGAGGAAACAATAACATCCCTCCTCTTTCTGTGATTGCCTCCATTGGGAGGCTAGCTGTAATTTCCAAATCAGATCTCATGAGACACCAAAGGTAGACAAAGTGTTGATTTATCTGGGTTGGTATAAATCCCACAACTGACATACCAGTCTCCACTTCATCTGTGCCCTACTGATCATATTCTCCAGGATCAACTAAGGCAGTGGATTCCCTCCACAGAAGGTTGAGAACAGTTTTGCTTTTAACTGCACAGGCTGAGCCATTCTTATTTTTGAAGGATTAATCTGAGTTGGTTGCAAACAAAGCAGACCCAGAATTACAATTCGCTTGCACTTCTGCTGTATCTGGGATGCTGTGTGTACCTTTTATCTCAATAGACTTTGTGTAGGTGTAAGTGCCCTCTAGATATAAAAACCTCTAGTGGGCTCTTTCAGGTGTGTTTGGAGGATTTTTTAATACCAAAATGAATATATCCTTGTGGTACTTCACATTTCTCTCACAGTTCATGGAATATACATGATATAACTTTAGAAATGTTTAGATGTAGAAACTAAAACATTGGCAATGTGAATGTCTATCTATAAGCTCATGACCTATCATTTCTTTATACTGGATGGATAATATAATAGCATCATTCATATGTCTTATTTTAGACCTTTGTCTTAGATGAGATAAGACTTGTAATGTATATTTATCTCCATGAAATGTAAAGTAAAAAGCATGCTTTAATTTTTAAAATGAAAAATTCTGAATTGAGCAGATAAATTTCACAAAATTAATTTCTAAAAACCCAGCAACAAAATGTCTGAACTTTGACAGTGTTTTTAAGTGGTGGTGTAACATATGGCTGTGAATTTAAGCCTGCCTTAAGTTAGGTGTCATTGTATTAATTTATTGCAGGTGGATAAGGTTCATCTTTCTGCTACAGAATGGGTGGGAGGAATGAAACCAAAGTCATGTATTTCACTCTCCTGGGTTTTCCCACCACTGCTGAACTGCAGCTGCTTCTCTTCTCTACTTTACTTCTGGTTTATTTATTAACCGTGTTGGAAAACTTCCTTATCATTCTCATCATCCGCAACAACCACACTCTGCAAAACCCCATGTATTTCTTCCTAGGGAATCTGTCTTTCTTGGAGATCTGGTATGTTTCTGTCATTGAGCCAAAGATGATCGTAGATGTCCTCTCTCATGACAAACATATCTCATTCCAGGGCTGCATGACACAGTTGTATTTCTTTGTGATTTTTGTTTGCACTGAGTATATTCTGTTAGCTGTTATGGCCTACGACCGCTTTGTGGCCATATGCAAACCTCTCAGATACCCACTCATCATGAGTCACAAGTTTTGTGCTCAGTTGATAGCTGGCTGTTGGATGTGTGGTTTGACCACTTCTTCCATCAAGCTGAGCTTTCTAGCCCAGCTCTCATACTGTGATGTGGACAAAATCAATCATTACTTCTGTGATATTTCACCCCTATTGAATATTTCCTGCAGCGATTCCTCTTCGGCTGAGCTCGTGGACTTCATCTTGGCTCTGATGGTTATCATGGTACCCCTGTGTGCTGTGGTGGCCTCCTACACTTGCATCATGTTCACTGTGTTGAAGATTCCTTCTTCTCAGGGGAGGCAAAAGGCCTTTTCCACCTGCAGCTCCCACCTGACTGTAGTGATTTTGTTCTACTCCACCACCCTTTTCACTTACGCCCATCCCAAGCTCATGTACACCTACCGTGCTAACAAGTTGGTATCAGTCCTGTACACCGTGGTTGTGCCACTTCTGAATCCTCTCATATATTGTCTTAGAAACAAAGAAGTCAGGTTTGCCATGAGAAAGACTTTTACTTGCAGAAGACACACCAAAGAAATCAACTAAAGGGTCCTGGAGAAGGGGCTTTGCTCATGAAGATCAACTGGCAGTGCTGAGGAGCTGAAGTCAGGAGGTCCAGACCTTAATCCATGCCAAAGTGAAACTCTCCTATTCATACACACACTACTCATATTTATTGAACTAGACCTTAATATAAGTTAGATCTCTGTATATACTATGGCTTTGACTTGAGATGTTTGGGTTTGGGGCTTTTTTTGCTTGTTTTCCCCCTAAGAATCTATGCTGTCATCCTTCTTTAAAAGTCTCCTGCTGAATGACTGCTCTGTTTTTAAAGAGGTTTGGAAATGCTAGAAAATGAACCCCAGATTTGTTTGCCCTACATAGAACAGAGTCCAGAAAACATTGTAAAATGCATGTGAAAACCAGATATCTATGTGTGATTTATTTACTCTGAGGTTTTGTTATTATTCCTTGAAAGATACAGGCAGCAGAAAAGGATGGGTAATTTTAACATTCTTGGATACCTGGTGTAGGAGAAAAGGAACCATCCTCTGAAGAAGAAAATCTTTCTAATATGGCATTAGAGAAGGTAAAATGTGAGTAACTTCTGCTATTCCCGTGGCACAGCTGCATTGTCACTTGGCCTCTGTCTCAGCTTCACAACAGGACCGAGGTACCCCTAAATAACCTTATTGCACACAAATAATGTGTTCCATGAAGAAATTCAGACATTCCTTAAAGGATAAATCACTTGAATATTTCCTTCTGGCTGCACGAGCCTTGGATCCAGCAGTATTTCATCAGCAGTAATGATCTTATGCAGGAGTCTGGAAACACAGCTGATGAATCTGAGCTAAACACAGATTGTCTGTGAGAAAATCTGATTATCAGTTAGAAATAAAATGGGGCCTCTAAGAAAACTACTATGTGTTCAGACGATCACAGTGCTCCAGAACTTTTAATATTCTGTAATAAACAAACAAATAAATACATAAATCTGTCAGCAGAGTGCATTTCCATATGACCAAATTAAATCTGGGTTTAAGTTTATGACTAAGACTGTGGTATCTGATATCCTATGCTCTGTACTAGCACACTGACTTCTCCAATTTTGCAGATGAAACATTTAGCTTTCCAGGGAAGAAACCTGGAAGAAACTTGTCTATGCTTGTTGTGCCATAATGCCACGGACACAATTGTTTCAAACAAGACCTTTTTGAGGACTTGGACACTATGTAAAAGATGTCAGGAATAGCTTGAAGTTAACCACAATGGGGAGCTATCACTAGAAATGCAGGGTGCTGGCTGTATTCCAGGTATTAGCAGAAAATCTGCTATGAGAAAATAGGTAATGGACACAAAATGAATATACATTACAACATGAACCATTGGAAAGGAGCCAAAAAAATCCAGTCATTCTTTAGATTTGCAGTAGAAATCAAGAGCCACAGGTACAGCTAGATATTAATTCTTCTAAAAATACCTAAAGATTAGACATGTCTATTTAGACATCCAAGCAAGCCACCCTCAGCTCCTTTACTACTCATGGGTACGAATTATCACCCCAGAGGATGTTTATTGTATTTATCTATAACATGTGCCTTCATGTTCAGCCATCTCCAAGAAAATGGGGACCACACCTAATGATTACTTTGGAAGAAGCATCCCTTCCTCCTTTTTCCTGCAGTTTTTATTGCTGAGCATGGTGCCACATGGTCTGGAATGGCTCTCTGGTCAGTTGAGTCAGCTGTGTCCACTCACAGCTTCTTGTTCACTCTCAGCCTGTGCCTGTGCCCAACTGCTCAGCAATAACCGGAACATTCCTGTGTTCTCAATATGGTTTTCAACACAAATCCAGAATTTAGTCCCACACAAGCTACACCGAAGTAATTTGACTCTATCAGTACAGCATCAGGCTCACTTCTTTCTTATTACAATATATTAAAGTACTGATACCCCAATAATCACCTCATCTATTTCTTCTCTTATTTCAGTGTTTCGTACATAAAGTGCAAACCACAGAATTTCAGTGCCCCTCAGTGAGTTTTCCATAGAAATTTTGCAGGGTGTGGAGTTCCTTTAATACAGTGATTTGGCTACACACATTGACTGGGTTTAAGGCGCTGAGCTGAAGGTGATTTGTTTTGAAATAATGTCAGGAAAATCCTTCAAATACACTGTGAAGAGGATTATCATCCAATTGTTATTGGGTTTATGTACACTAATAATAATGGTGTTAGAAAACCTGAAACAAATAATTCACAACCTATTCAACAGGAGTTCCTGAGTGTTCTTAGGGAAGAACACAGAGAAGTCTTACACAAGCACAAACTTTTTAAGAATGCAAGTTCTCTCTTGCATCCAAGTTTATTTCTGGAAGTTTTCCTAATAAACACTTTGGTAAATTCAAGGTTGGGTGCCTTTAAAGTACTGTAAATAAGTCACCTCGCACAAGTAAATTAGGTAAGACTACAAGTCCAATCTTAGCTTTTGAGAAACTTTCCATCTCTCTTAATCTGACTCTCCACCTCTGGGAGCTGATGAGAATGTATGCAAATGTAAGATAGTCTGGTTTTAGAAGATATTGATCTATTGTCAGTCACAAAAATTTGGGAAGCCACCACATCAAGAACAGAAACATCTATTTAATGTAGATTTGTTTAAAACCATGTGCCAAAACAAAGAAAATATAATATAGTCTGCTGTAACTCAAAGTGATGCTCCTGTGCTGAGAAGAATTCAAGTTTGCTTGTTGAAAAATATCCATGTCCTAGGGTGTCTGAGATACCCACACAGGAGCTGTCAGATGCTTTTTCCCTTCCTGGAGTGGTTCCTGGATTCCAGAGCAGTGTTCCCTTAGAGACTGGACCCTCATCTGAATCATACTTTTAAGTTTTAGGTGGTGTGTACACTTTCCTTGCCAGTCATTTTTCATTTAGTGAAAACTTGCTTTTGTTTCGAGAAGAGAAGCATATTGGCTGGGGAGAAGGTAGCGGTGTCTGTTTTGTTTTGATAATCTGGAAGGAAGCAGATTCTAATGGCTAATGAGGTTTTGATTAGGTCCACAGTGTTTTGCTTAGCAGAAAGAAATCTACAAGGGGCAGGAAATGTTCTGCATAAGAAACAGTGAAAAAAGTAGGGGTAAAAGACACACAGAAACAGCATTACGCTTTATTGCTTGTGGTTTATTCCTTAGTATTTTATTCCTTTTAATCCTTGTGTTTTTCTTCTTTTCCAGGTGAAGAAAAATGGCACAAGGGAAAAATATCTCATTTGAGGTTCAGATGTCTGCTGTGAAGGTCCAGGACTCTGGAAACGGATTCCCTAGTGTTTTTATGTACACCTACTAAAGTCTATATAAACAACATGCTGAGGAGAATGCCCTTAGAACCAGTAAGATGAAAGGCCGGTGATGTATTGATTACAAGAGACTACTGAAAAATCAGTTGAGTAGAAAAATTGTTCAGGATTTTTTGGCAATGTGTTCAAGAAACCTGAATTCCAAAAAGCAAACCTGGCTTTAATCACTGTATTACAAGGTATGTGTATTGTGGTGTGTGAAGTCTGAGCTTTGTTTTGTTAAGTTTAGTGATAGAACCGGGCTAAAAATTGTTGTTTTCTCTTTTTTTCATTACATAGCATGTAGTAATCAGAGTTTATGAATACTGTCAGTTCTTCTGGAAATTAAGTACATTAACAGGAAGCCAGTATTTAATGTGTCTACATTCTAGAGTTTCTGTTTGACCAACCAAGAGACAGCCAGTTCCAGAGACTTCTCAGGTGAATCAAAAATCTTCCCTTCTCACTGGCTAAAAAAGCATCTCCAGCATCTTTATTCTTAGCTGAGGTTTTTGTTAGCCTCTTTAAAAAGCCACTTGCTTAAAGCAGTAGTTATTGTTACTTCAACTAAACAATTTCTGATAGGATGTAGGATATCCTTCAATGGACAATATGTTTGATTAGTATGAAATTATTTCATCAGTTTATATCTATTACATTTAAAGCAATGATGCTTACACATAAAACCAGAATAAAAATAAGAATTTAAAAATAAGGTCTATTAGGTAAGCCAAGACCACACATCTGAAATGGCTGACCATAGTGACACACAATTTTGACATTTTCTTTTACATCATTGTGGACAAAAGAATCTCTTTTTTCTTATTTTCTGGCTAGCTTTATTCCTTTCCTAACAAAGACAGATACTTCTAAGGGACTGTTTTTCCCCTGTTTTGGACAGGTGCAGTGAGACGAGAAGAATCACACTGTGGATGCATCTATTCCTCTCCTTTGACAATAGGGGAAGCTTTAGGAATTGTGAAAGCTGTAGACAACAGGCTTTGACTGGATACTTGACCCTGACTGCCTGAACCTGAGCTCTCTGCACACAAAAATCCCCAGGGAACCTAGCCAAAATATTTGATCAGCAAGGTTATGCAAAGAGAAATTCTTTCTCCAAATTTATTTCCCTTTTCTAAAACTCATAGGTAAATGAGAACAAAGGATTAAATAGAGCTCCTGAGGGTACCTAGAACTGAGGCTACATTTCAAGGACCATGGAGGGATAGCTGGAGTAATGTGTTAAAAATTAATTCAATGCTTTGAAAAGATTAGGCACACGCTGGTTAAGAAAAATTATCTCATGGAAATGACAGCAAACCAAACAAAATACCAGTAACTGGATGGGGATTTCTATCACTCAGCTTTACATATCTACGTCCATCTCTTTACATAAAGAATAGCTGGACTTCCCTTTAGATCAATGGAGAAAACCAGAAAATCTTAAAACGTGATTCATACCTTCTGCAGTAAATATCCTAAAGCTGGAGTGTTTATTTCTGCCCACTGAATTTAAAGGCATCCCAGCGATGAGTTCTAATGTAGGCATCAACCCACAGAATATATTCAAGCCTAGGTGAGAGGACAACCAGCTGATGAAAATAAAATTACTAAATAGAATTGAAAAGGAATTACTTGAACCATTCTGTCAATTAGTCAATTTTTACCATACTATGTGAATTAAGATTTGAGTAGAGAAAACTTATTTCAGATATCTCAACATTGGAAGGTTTTGTTTCAAGTACTTTTATAAAAGAAAAAGCTCAGTTTCTCACATTAAAAAGTGTGGTTTTTTAAATAATAGACTTGGGATTTTTTTTAACAATTATCCACACTCTTTAAAATACATTTCTTGGCTCATATATATTTTTAATTGTTTTGCATCATCTGAAGAAGATGTTCACTTGTTCTTTTGTTTAGGGGAGAGAGGTCTTTTGTGGGTTAGTTGCAATCACAGTATGAGATTTTTTTCTGCCCAGTTAAATCTGAAGTAGGTCTTCAACTGTAGAACAAAATGTCAGTTTCTAGTTGAGTGTAAAGTTTATTAAATTAAAATAGGTTGGATAAGCTGCATGCAGAATGTTTCTTTATACTGAAGATAACATTACAGGGTAATTAGTTTACAAATTACCCTGTAATAGTTCACAAAAATCTACAGATATGAAATATCAATGAATTTTCTACTCTTTTCCATCTGTCTCTCTATTTTTAATATTTCTTGTGTTTCATATATCTCATTGTTTATCTTATTCTTCTATAATTGCTTCTCGGGGCAAACTATCTGCAATCTACTACATCCTAATTTCCTTTTGGAACATCATCTGAAAGAAAACATGGAAAACCACACCAGGATAAGTGAATTCATTTTGGTTGGGTTCAAATCCCACGCAGGATCACAACTCTTTCTCTCAGTTCTCTTCTCCACAATGTACATTGTCACTGTGGTGGGAAATGTCTGCATGATACTCATCATCAGAATGGACTCCAACCTGCACACTCCAATGTACTTTTTCCTAGAGAATTTGTCCACCTTGGACATCTGTTATTCCTCTGTCATCACTCCCAGGGCAACGCTGGCATTCTTACTGGGCAGGAGAAACATTTCCTACAATGGCTGTGCTTCACAAATGTTCTTCTTCTCTCTCTTTGGCACAACAGAAGCTTGCTTTCTTGCTGCGATGGCTTATGATCGCTTCACTGCCATCTGCAATCCACTGCTCTATCAAGTCATTATGAGCAGAAGACTTTGTGTTCTCATGGTGATGGGCTCTTACCTGTCAGGCTGCATCAACTGCACCATCCAGACAGGCTTTACGTTCAGTTTGTCCTTCTGTGGGCCTGGAGAAAGAAACCACTTCTTCTGTGATGTTGCTGCGGTGATCCGTGCCTCCTGTTCCGACACACTTGTCAATGAACTCGTAATGCTGGCCGTGTGTGGATCAATAATTGTGGGCACTGCCTTGGTGGTTTTCATCTCCTATGGTTACATAATCATCACAATCATCCAAATGCCTTCAGCTGAAAGCAGGCTCAAGGCCTTTTCCACCTGCTCTTCTCACATGATGACAATCTGCTTGTTCTTTGGGACAGTTTTCTTCATGTATGCTCGGCCTGGAGCCACATCTTCACCCAACAAAAGCAACACCATCTCAATGTTCTATACAATTGTTATTCCCATGCTAAACCCTTTCATTTATACCCTCCGAAACAAGGAGGTAAAAGGGTCTCTGAAAAAACAGTTAAAAAGGAAAGGGTTTTTTTAGCACCTTTACTGAAGTTGAGGATGAATACAGTGTCCAATTTGGGATGGACAGATGCTTAGAATGTAAAATAAAGCACATCAGGACCTGCTTTCAGGAGTCTTTTGTGTTTCTAGATGGTCAATAAAAGCAGGGAATATAAAAACATCTAGGAGAATCTGGAGCAGATGAAGGTGAGGTTTCATTTAACCATATTTAGACATCTACAATCCATCTGAGCTGTAAGTTAGAGGCCTCTTATAGCCATTCAAAAGATACCAGCATTTTAAAGCCATAATTAATACTATTGGATCAGGCAATTTGAAGAGTATCTAAGTGTACCAAACACCTAAAATAGGACACCAAACTCAGACTCTGGCAGTGTCTTATTTCTATACATTGGAACACAGCCAGTTCAGGTGGAGGCATTCTCACTCTATACATCCACAGCTAAATTTAGTCAAACAAGAGTGAAATGGAAGATTTATTTGCCTGTGACTCCTAATATTCGTAATTTTTTTCCCCTCAGTTTTGCTTTTAATCACTTCTCTTTCAGTAGAACCACTGAAATGAATGTTACAACCATTAAGCATTAAGGGACAATTGAAATCTTCTGCCTGAAATGTTCTTTGACACAAAAAAAAAGAGGGGAAAAAAAGGCAGGATTCTGGTTCCATATGTTTGTGTTCATGTTCACATGGGTGTTTGTAACAGGGTGGGAGCTATTTGTCTGTGACAGGTAAGCTTGTAAAAACACAATCTGACAACATGAAGATAATGTTTAAGTTCAACTTTGCAGCTGCTTGCAGGGGTTTGAAATTCTGGTTTAAAAAGCACATTTCAAAAATACCAACTTAAAGCTTTTGTATCAAACATCTGAAGCACAAACTTACTGTGAAGCACCATCCTACCACAGGAGTGCTCAATTCTCATTATATTCCAACATAAAGTAAATCCCAGGGCCAACTAGAAATCAGAAATCACCTTTCAGAGAAAGCAATTATTTAAATTAATTATTTGTTCACTTTCTCCTTAAAAGATATAACATCACTTTGAAAAAAACACATCACTAGCCATAGTTACTTCTTTCTCCCTTTGGTATTAAAGGTATCTGTACTATAAGCTCATACACATTTATCTCCCCTTGCACAAGAACCATCCTGTATGGTAGGAAAAACCACCAGAGCAGCATCCCTGTGTGTAGGACATGAACCACCTGAATTTCTGTGAGCATTTCCCAACAGCCACTGTTGTAACATCAGTTTCTTTTCTGCTCACTCAGAGCATTGCAGCATGTCAGGGGCAGCCCAGAGCTTTCAGGTAACCCTGGTCTGTAGCGTGGATCTGTGCTTGGTTTGTCCAGCCAGCACCAAAACAAAATCATCTGGTGAACGAGATTGGGACATAAAGTTCAAAAAGGCCAAGGGCAAGGTCCTCCACTTGAGTAGGGGCAACCTCCTATATCAATACAGGGAGTGAATGGATTGGGAGCAGCCCTGCAGAAAAAGACTTGGGGATACTGGTGGATGAAAAATTGAGCTGGCAATGAGCAGCTGCAGCCCAGAAAGTCAGTCACATCCCGGGCTGCATCAAAAGAATTGTGGCCACCAAGTCAAGGGAGGTGATTCTCCCCCACTACCACGCTCTTGGGACTGCACCTGAAGTGCTGCAGCCAGCTCTGGGGCCTCCAGAACAAGACAGACACAGACCTGTTGGACTGAGCCCAGAGGAGGCCACCAAGGTGCTCAGAGGGCTGGAGCATCTCTGCTAAGGGGACAGCCCAAGACAGCCAGGGCTGTTCAGCCTGGAAGAGAGAAGGTTCTGGGGAAACCTTATTGCAGCCTTTCAATAGATTCAGGGTAAGAGTACGAGTGAAAGACCTTGTAACAGGACCTGGGGTGACACCTGTGGTGACAGGACGGGGTTTGCAGCTTTGAACTGAAAGAAGGTAGATTTAGATAATGTGTAAAGAAGAATTTTTTTATAAAAGGGTGGTAAGACACTGGCACAGGTTGTCCAGGGAAGTTGTAGATGACTGGAAAGGTGTAAGGCCAGGTTGGATGGGGCTTTGAGCAACCTGGCCCAGTGAAAGACGTTCCCAAGGTAGGGGGTTGAACAAGGTGATCTTCTAAGGTTACTTTGAACCCAAAACCAAACCATTCCGTATGATGACTCTCACATATCTGAGCAGCAGTTTTGGGCAGTCTTTGTCCTGTGGAAGAAGCAGAAGTGTGGGGCTTCCTCAGGTGCTGGGACTCTGTTACAGTCTGGGGCTGACTGATGGCCTGTTCCTTGTTAAATGGATACGCTGCACTTGTGAGGAGCAAGTGAGAAATGGCAGGCTGGGTTTTGTTTTCCTGGGAAGTTCTACCCAGTGAAACACCATGACACAGAGGGATGTGGGGGGAAAATACAAGCTTGAGACATATCCAAAGGTCCCTTACAACTCGTTTTCTTTTGACAATTTACACTTTAGGACCTGCTAGGCTGCCCTCAGGTACAGCTGCCTGCCCTTTATGGAGGAGTTAAAAGGAAAATGCGCACACAGCACCTTCAGCTAACGTCACCACCATGGCCCACCCAGCAGACAGAGGCAGAGCAGACCACACTGTGTTTGGAGAGCAGCTCCAGCTCACCCACCCACCCTACCACACGTGCCACACAGAAACCAGCTGCTCACCTCCACCTTCACCCTGTGAAGCACAGAGATGCATCTTCCTGTGCAAGTAACTCTTGAGTCTCTCAGATTTCCAAGCTGGCTCCTCCTAGAAACCCCATTTCTTCCTTGCTTAACATGCAGGACATGGCACTTCTGTAGAGCTGGTGGTGAGAGGGACAGGGACGGCTGTGGGCTGCTCAGCCACCCATGTGCAGAGGTCTTGCCTACAGGCTGTTGTCACCCTCTGCTCTTCACAGGGCACAGGTAAAAGGAGCTGACAACACAGACAGCTCTGCGTGAAGCAAAGGCTGCTCCAGCTGTCTGCAGATGGGAAGTTGTGTCTCCAATGTGTGTCTCATGACATCTCAGAAGAGACATTTCAAGTCTACTGGCAGAATGACATCCTTGAAAGAATTCCTTCTCCCATGTCCCAAAGGAGACATGCAAGCAGGTGTCAGAGAGAAGGGAGGGTCAGGGTCAATTAAACAGCCCCTGCCTAACTCCCAACTGCACAATTCTTCATTTGCTACTAGCAATATTAAAAACACTTCATAGAAGAGTTAATCATAGAATCTCAGACTGGTTTGGGTTGAAAGGGGCCGTAAGGCTCATCTCGTTCCACCCCCTGCCATGGGCAGGGACACCTTCCACTCGACCAAGCTGCTCAAGCAGTGTCCAGCTCGGCCTTGGACACTTCCAGGGANGGCCCGGGCCGTTCGCCCCGCCCATTGCCGAGCCCCGCGCTGGCCCTTTAAGTGCCTCCCCCGCTGCTGGGCGCATGCGCGGCTCCGCCATGCGGGTGGTGGTGGGTGAGTGCGGGGCC
>VZRS01003114.1:53033-76223 GCA_013398055.1 Ifrita kowaldi
TGGGCAGGGACACCTTCCACTCGACCAAGCTGCTCAAGCAGTGTCCAGCTCGGCCTTGGACACTTCCAGGGATGGGGCAGCCACAGCTCTCTGGGCATTCACTTCTGCTTTTTTAACTTAATGATAAATTGGCCGCACGAACTCCCTGGGGGTGCTGTCTCCCCGCTGCTGCCCCGCTCAGCGCAGTGCAAGGCGCAGCCCCTGGGCCCCGGTCCATTCCGAGACCCCACTCAGGGCCGTTCCCCCTGTCCCCCCTCAGCCCCGGGCTGTTCCCCGTTCCCCAGCCCCGCTCCGGGCCGTTCCCCGTGTCCCCCCTCATCCCCGGGCCGTTCCCCGGGCCGTTCCCCGTGCCCCCAGCCCCGCTCCGGGCCGCTCCCCGTGTCCNGTGGGACTGCGGGTGCTGCCCGCTGGGTTGGGGCCAGGCCGCCTCTTTCCTCCGGGCATGGGAGGCTGGACGTGGTGCGCCAGGGCCCGGCGGCGCTGCTGGGGCTGCGGTGGTGCGCTCCCAGCCACGGTCCGCCCCTGCGGCCGGGGAGTGGTGGCCCAGGGACACAGCGGTGACGGCCTGTCTGTCTCTCACCAGGTGGTGGGACAGGCTTCGTGGGCCGAGCCCTGACCCAGCTGCTGCGGAGCCGAGGGCACCAAGTGACCCACGTGTCTCGACAAGGGGGCGAGGATCGGATCAGCTGGGTATGAGATGGGAGCGGGCACAGGAGGGGGAACGCGACAGGGCTGAGAAACAAGCCTGTGCGCCCTGGCTTTCCATGGCGTAGAGCGACTCTGCCAAGGGAAGTCTGGCTCCTGTGGATGTACTTTTGGGCTGCTGGGTGCTCCATGGGTCACAGTCATTGGAATGGGTGCTGCTGTAGCTCCAAGGAGCAAAACCTCCATTCGTGCTTATGCCCCAGAAATGTCGGGAAGAAACTGGCTGGAGTTCTTAGGAGCCTGCCGTGCTTATTTGTAGGGAAGGCTTGAGTAGAGGGGAGGCTTGATGTGTGATGTCTCTTACTCCTGCCTAGGAAGAGTTGTCCCGCTCCGGACTGCCCCCGTGCGATGCCGTGGTCAACTTGGCCGGTGAAAATGTCCTCAACCCTCTCCGGAGGTAACTTGATCTTCCATAGTGCTGTTGGGACAAGGTGAAGGCAACACTGTCCTGTGTTGTTAGAGAAGGTGGAAAGGGAGGAAACAACATGATCAGGAAGCTTTTGAGTTAACTGACTGTTGACGTTTGCATCCTCAAGTATCCAAAACATTTCTGTAGGCCTGGTAGGTTCTGAGAGACCTTTGGAAGAAAGGCTCCCTTCTGGATCTACAACTGGAGGCCAGAAAAATAGTCCCACATTTCCAAAAGGAGATTGGGTGCCTATATTTGATAATGCAAAATCAGAACCAAAGTTTGACTTCTAGGAGGAGCACCAGCTTTGGTGTCTAGCTCCTTTGCTGACTTTGTCCTAAGACAATCCAAACCCCACAGTCTTTTAAGGGAAGTGAAGGGCCACCATTTCCCAAAGCTCTCCTGCATTTATGCTGTAAGATGACACGTCCTCCCTTTGCTCTGTGGTGGGGGAGTTCCTGTGACCTCTGCTGTGCTTGTGAGCGGGTGTGGGCTGGATCCCCCTTGGTGGTAGTGTTTCCTGGGGTGTCCTTGTGAGGCGTACAATCAATCCATGGTCCTCCCTTTTCCAGATGGGGTGATGCCTTCTCCAGGGAAGTCATCAGCAGCCGGGTGGACACCACAAAGACCTTGGCCAAAGCCATTGCTGCTGCTGAACAGCCACCCCGTGCTTGGGTCCTCGTCACTGGCGTAGGTATTGGTTGGGCCTGGCCAAGACATCCCTCATGCTGACCTGGAGAGGTTTTACCTGCAGACAGAAACACCATTCCACGGGAGCACGTGTCTTGCATTGAAATGTCACCTGCATTGTCATCAATGTCACTGTGTTTAGGCAAGCCTTGATAAGCTTTTTAGTACTGCTGGAGAGGAATTTATGCTTTGTCTTGGTGTCATTAGCACAGAAGCTTTTCAGTGTTTCCCTGTGAAAGCCTTTAGGCATTCCGTAGAACCAATTTGTCTAAGCAAGGCCTCAGCTGAAGCCCTCTGCATTGTCTGCAGCTTTGCATTTCTGCTTGCTGCAGTCTTTAAAGTTGCCATGGTTTATGCTGTGTGACGCCCAATATTAAAGCAGGCACCTTCCAGCCAGCTCAGTGTGTTGCTTGCAGGCCTGTTTGGGTTTTGGGGCTGCCTGAGAGTTAGTGCATCCTACTGAGCCCATAGAGCACACTGGTAGTTCAAAAACTTGTCAGCATTGCCAGCAGAGACCGTGTGCTGCTCAAGTGAGGATGTCTCTGGTAGAGTGCTTGAGCTCATAGAATCCCAGAATGGTTTGGGTTGGAATGGACCTTTAAGACCACCCAGTCCCACCTCCTGCCACGGGCAGGGACACCTTCCACTATCCCAAGTTGCTCCAAGCCCTGTCCAGCCTGGCCTTGGACACTTCCAGGGATCCAGGGGCAGCCACAGCTTCTCTGGGAAACCTGTGCCAGGGCCTCCCCACCCTCACAGGGTAGATTTTCTTCCCAATAGCCAATCTAAACTTACTTTCAATTTGAAGCAATTGCCCCTTGTCTTGGCACTCCGGGCCCTCGTAAATTAGTCTCTCTCCAGATTTCTTGTAGGCTCCCTTCAGGTACTGGAAGGTTGCAATTAGGTCTCTTTTCCAGGCTGAACAATCCCAGCCTTTCCTCACGGGAGTTCTGGGCTCCTGGAGGCAGAGGAGATGGTCTGATGGGGAAGGGGGGTGCTTGGTGTCATCATTGAACCCTGACCCCCTTTCTGCTGTTACCCTGCAGGTTATTACCGCCCCAGCCCCACAGCTGAGTATACTGAAGACAGTCCAGGAGGGGATTTTGACTTCTTCTCACGCCTGGTGAGCTCGTGGGAGGCTGCAGCTCTCATCCCTGGGAGCCCAGCTCGTGGAGTTGTGGTGAGATCAGGTGAGATGGGGCATCATGCTTGTTAAGGGTGACTCTGCTTTACTGCTGGGACAAGAGTGGGAAGAGGTGGGTGAAGGGCATCAGCTCTTCTGTCTCTCCCTGTTGGTGTCCTGGTCCAGTCCAGCCCTCTAAGGATTCTCCTGCTTGTAGGTCTGGGTGTGGAGGGGGCTTTTGCCCTTTGGGCAGGGGCACCTTGTCTCACTCTCTTCTCCCCACAGGTGTAGTGCTGGGTCGAGATGGTGGTGCAATCTCTCAGATGCTCTTGCCTTTCCGCCTGGGACTTGGAGGCCCCTTGGGCTCTGGACTCCAGCCCTTCCCATGGATCCACATTCGGGACCTGTCTGGGATTGTGTGTCATGCCCTGGAGAAAGAGTCTGTGCAAGGCATCCTCAATGGTGTTGCCCCATCCTCCCCTGGCACCTCCAATGGCACCTTTGCTCAGGAGCTCGCTGCAGCCCTGGGGCGCCCAGCCCTGGTGCCAGTGCCCGCCTGGGCAGTGCGGGCTGTGTTTGGGGCAGAGCGGGCGGTCATGCTGCTGGAGGGCCAGAGGGTGCTGCCAAAACGCACCCTGGAGAGTGGCTACCACTTCATCTTCCCTGACCTGGCTGGAGCTCTGAAGGACATTGTGGCTTAAGGCCTCCCCAGTTGGGCTGGGCTGGGCCCTGTGTTTGTGAGCTCACGTGCCTTCCCGTGAAAGAGGGGAGCCCTGCCCCTTGACACTTCCCCATCCCCATACAGAAAGGGTGAGCCATCTTTTCCCCATATATCTCCCTGTGTGCACCCCCAGTTTAGGAATCATCCCTCTTACTGCTGTCTGAATCTCAACATTACCTGCATTTGGGGAGGGGCACGAGCCCCTCAGAGGATGGTGACTGTGGAATTGCCTGTCTTCCCTTTTGCATGGTGTGTGTGTGAGCTGCTGGCAAAGCAGCTGGGGGTGTAATGTCTTCTCCCCTGAGAGACAGCTGGCATCAAGAAACAGGTTGTAATGCTGTTGTAATTCTTCCATGGTACTGGAAGTCACCCTTCCTGTTTTTCCCCTTGATGACATAGACAAAGCAGGGGAGCATAAGCCTCTTTCTTGGTCTCAGTGGTTGTGGGAGAAGATCCATCTTTAGGGGAGTGCAGAGGGTGCTGAATACAGAGTGCTTGGAGACTCTGCCCTCTCTTTTCTTGTGGTTGGTACCAAGTTGATGTATCAGTACCTTCAGCTGAGTCTAGTCCAAAGAATTACACCCTGCCAGGGTTCCATACCCCTTGTGCTGAGGCAGGGATGAAGGAGAACACTGCTTTGCCAGCCTGTAGGGAAAAGGGTGACAGACTGTGGCCCCTGGAGTGCTTTGCCTTGGCCAAGTGCCCATTACATCTAAGCTTGTGCTGAGGAAAACTGGGTGGAGCATCATTGTGTGAGGCAGTGCAAGTCACTGCGTTAGTCTAAAGGAGCATTTCAGCTATTGCCTTCATTGTGCTTTCCTCAGATTGGGGTGCTTTTCTTTAACTGATCCCATGAGGTGGTACTTGTGTTCAGGGTGCTCCTCCTGACTGGCCACTCAGAACTGCCTGGTCTGCCTTGGGAAGCAGTGCCTCTTCCCTTGTAGAGAAGATGGCAATTTCATCATCTCATAGTGGCAGGAAATGTATCCATATGCTTCCCTTGACCCACTGCCACATCCTAAAGTGGGTTTCGGGGTGTGAAGTCCACAGAGCAGTCAAGTTTATTACAGCAGTACTTCTGGAGAAATATTCCTAGTGTGATGTAAGTTGGGGCTTGAAAATTCTATTAAAAGTTACTTCAGGCAGATAAAGACCTGCTCTTGAAATAAGAAACCATCCAGAACAACAGCAGTCCACATGTTTGTGGTTTATGCCATGTTGTCAGAGTAGCTGAAGGATCAGTCTTGGTGAAGTCTAGATGCCCCACTCTCCTGCCTCTGTGCTCAGTACATCCTGGAGACAGAATGGCAGTCTGCTGGCTTTCCAGGCAGGAAAATTAGAATGGGACTGTAGATGGAACTGGAGATAGTCCTTGCAGTTAGTGTAAGCACAGCCTGGTGAAATGGGACTTTGGGAATAGTCATGAAAGCAACATGATTTGAGATACATGTGGGTTGCTTGGACTGTGTCTTTGCTGCCTGTAAGTTAGGTGCAACTTCCTTCTTCTTCCCATGTGCTTCAGTTTCCTGTCTGTGAGAGTGGGCTGACCTACTCTGAGATACAGACCCAGTTCCTTGTGGGCCAGTACAGTGGGGACAGTCAGCAGTGCTGCTTTAGTTACTTCAGCTGAGTTTTTGGAGCCTCAGGCTTCAGAGCTTCCCCAGATGTTGTGGTCTGCAGCACCCTTCTGTCAGCCAGGCTGGTTAGCCAGCCCAGTTAGGTGGTTTCTGTGCCTCTGTGTACCTTGATGATTGCAATAGCTGTGGGTTGTGATTGGAAATGAAAACAAGTATAGCTGGAGAAGAACTGCCACCTTCAGCTCCTCTGAAAGAGATGTTTGTATCCCACAGAGCACAGCCACAAAGCAGAGTTCCCAAGCCTTGGGCTCCCTGCCTGGATGTGTAACTCAGTCAGGACTTCTGAAAAGTTGCCTCTGCATGGTGTTTGGCTTAAATACATCACAGATTTAAACGAGCTTCTGTCATCTGATTCTGTATGTGGGATCTGGAAGCAGTGTCTTCTGAATGCTGTTAAACCTTTCCATCATGATAAATTCACACACACCCCATGCCCCTTTCTCTGCAGTAGAGCCAGAAAAGATGCATGTTTGGGTGACAGTGGGCTGAAATCTAGATTGGATGTGTCTGGTTTTGGTGGCCTTAAGGAAGCCCTGTCCCCAGGCTGCAAGACTTTGTGATCCTGAGTATGTTGTGTTACCCCAGTGCTGGCATTCTGGTGCTCAGGGCTAGCAGAGTGTTTCTGCAGGCACACCTGAGCCAGCTGCTGTGCCCCTCTGCCTCAGGGCAGGTGTCTGATGCTTTTGTTAAGCCATGTGAAAAGAAGCTTCTCCCTTCAGCAGCTGTGGCCCAGGACCCTCCTGTGTGGCCACTGACCCCCCAGCCTGGGGGCCCCGTACCCAGGGTTTGTGTCCAAGCTGAGGACACAGCTGTTCCTTTCCTGTTTGCAGGGTCAGCCAGCCCTGATGCTGAGCTGCTGTCACACACAGACACGTGGACAAGTGACACACAGATGACACTGACACGGCTGTTAGACAGCCCCAGCCAAGATGCTGCTGTCAGCAGCACCCCACACAGGACACAGGTGACACACAAGCATGATGGGGCTGGCAGACACACGTGACACCCTCAAGGTTCACAAGCACATGCACTCAGGAATCCTTTGAGCACTGGTATGACCCCTCTGTCCACCCAGCACTCCAAAGTGGACCACTCCTGAGCCATCCCACAGGTCCCCTACTTGCCAGCTGGTCCAGCTTGACACACCAAAGGTGCAGCACTCAGATGCTTATCCCGAAAGGCACACCACGGTTGCAGGTACCAACATGGATCCCTTGCCCTCCTGATAACCCTGCCCAGATCTGGAGTCTCCTGCTTGCCAGCTGGTCTGAATTTTTGCTGGTGGATGCACACATGCACACCTGGTTTGTGGGATGGACACACAGTTGCCTCCCCCCGAATCAGGCACACATGCTGTGAGTGGCTGTCCTACTCCAGCTGCTGGCATGGAGCCCCTCACTCTCCTCGCTCATGTTTGTCTCCCCCCAGCCCCTGCTCTTGTGGACACAAAGTATTCCTGCCTCTGGCTGTGGGGTGAGTTCCCACTGGCTTCAGGAGCTGCTGCCACGGGCTGGGTCTCTGCTCTCCCTATGCCCCTATCTGACTTCAGGAGCTGGCCCCAAATCCACACATGCTGGCTACCTGGTGGCTGGCACCTGGTCCTTGCAGCACAGAGGTGGGACCCTGTGAGGTTGCACAGAGAGAGTTGCAGAAATTAAATCAGCCAGGACTCTGGTGGTCAGTGTAGAGCTCAGCCAGGCCAGCACTGCCTGGCCCAGGTTTACACCCAACCAGCCTCTTACAACCCTTTTCTGTCTAACTCCCTCTTGGCTGCTCCCTGTCCCTGCACAGTCCCTCAACAGCTGACATCCCACTGTCTTCTTCCAACATCCTGGACACTCAGGTTTGCATCCTTATCAGCTGCAAAGTCCTGGCTGCCTATAGCTTCTTGAGAGCTCATCAGCTGGTGTGAGTGATGCCATTTGTTTCTGGTTATTTGCCTTGTTAATGCTAATTGGTCAGGCTTTATGACTGTGTCTCCCATTACTTCCCTACTGTAAAAATAAATGTTCTCAGCCTCACACATCCTTACCCCTTTGGGTGCCTGATCAGGTTTGTTCTCATCACAGCCTCCCCATCACATGTGTGGGTTATCTCTGTGCCTTTATGGCTCCTTTGACCAGATACCTCCACAATGAGCAGACATGCTCCTTCCACATCCCCTGACACTGTCCTGCTGCACTCTTCACTCCCCTGGGGCCCCAATGGGCCTCCTTTGGGGCTGTCCTCAGGGGGGCAATGACCCCTCTGGGCATTGAAGGTGTTGTGTGTGTCAACAAGGGCTGCAGTCACTGGTCTCCCCTCAGAGGCATGGGCAGGAACACACTGAGGCACTGAGGATCAGTAGCACCTCTGTAAGTATCAGTTCCTACAGGCAAGTCCAGTGTGTGGCTGTGACAGCCACATCTCTCCAGGCACCAGGGCATGTGACATCTGTGACTGCGTTGATCCTGGAGTTTTGGTCTCATTCTGGCAGAGCTGAGTGATCTGCACTGGTGCCTTGCTTTGGGGTTAGCTCTGGGCTGATTGCTAAGTTGCAACACAGTATTAAAGACAGCAAGGCTTAATTCTGAGTTTTTTATACCTGTTGTAGTTCTGCACCATTTGCATTGTTAGTCTGCTTTACACATTCTTTCACAAATTGTAAGACATTGTTTTCCTAATTGAAGTTGGCGTTTCCCTTCCTTGTACCCCTTAATTTCCACTGGACCATGGTGCAGACTTGACTGGGACAATTTTCCAAGATTTTAGGGCATGTTGTGGCTACCCTGTCCCTTCTCACAGCTTAAAAAATCGTAAATCTGAAGCTGAAATCCTGGGCAAGCATCTGTGTTTCTGTGTGTGCCTGGGATGGGTTCCTGGCTGTGCTGCTGGTTGAACCTGCCAAGGGGAAAGCAGCAGCCACATCCCTCAGCCTGGGCAGAGACCCTGAGCCCTCAGGTGTTCAGGCTGGACTCAGAAGCTTTACAGGAGGGTCCTGGGCTGGGTGTGCTGGAGGTGACAGCTGCTCCTGACATCCCTTGCCAGTGGATTGTACTGGTTACAGACACTGCCAAGGCTGGTGGATCTCCTGGGAGAGCCCTTGGAAGAGGTGGAGCAGTGTCCATTTCTCTGGTTAGATTGCTGTGGTTTCTCTACTTGTTGGTGGGAGTCTGTGCTCTTTTGTGTATGTGTAGACCAACTTTTTGCTGTATAACTAAAAAAATTCACTTTGTAAAGGAGCAGAGAAGTGTTTTGGAACAATCACTGCCCTGAAGGCTTTACTGATACGGCAATCCTGTAGCAATGACTGAACTTTTATTTCAAAGCTCCAGGGCAGCAAGTCTGTGGTTGGGAGAGTTATAATTTGCATTTTCTCATTTTGCAAAGGGGAGAAGTGACTACACTGCTATGAAAATTCCCATCTTAGTTCTGCTCCAATTATCACAAGATTCCTGCGTCTGCACGTGGTCCTGATCCACCTGACATGAAGCACTACAAGAACTTTTTAATTAGCCCCATGGTGACAAAATCTAGTTTTGCTAATTATATTACTGTTATTCTTTTTTGAATGACCAGAAGTGCAAGGTGATTTGAGATTTTGCTTTCTTCTTGAATCCCATCATTTCCCTTAACAAAGGCATCAGGAATCCTACAAGGGAAGGTTGTTGGAGTCTTCTGTTGGAGGTAGGTTTGCATTCCCTGCTCCTCTGAGTAGAGCTGTGTTGTATTATCTTGTACCTTGAGAAAGACATCTCGTAGCTTTTGTGAAGCTGGATCACAGAAACAGGAGTTTGCTGAAGGTATTTGCTCTTTCTGCCAAAAATACTGGAAGGACGAGGAATTCCAGTGACAGTGATTATGCTGTGAAAGAGAAGATGACCTGAAAATGCCTGCTTATCACTTGTGATATATCTTACTTAACAGAGTCAGCTTCAGATTCACTCCCCATGTGCTGGGAGAGGTCTGAGGGAAGGCAGGCTGTGCTGCACGAGTCAGAGCTGTCTCACAGCATTTCTGCCTTTCAGTTTTTTGCCAGAGCTCAATCTTTTATGTTTGGGAGATTATTGAGGTGAAAAAGAAAGGTTGGATTAGAGTTGAAAGCAAACTGCTTTTTCTCTCTGCCAAGCTTCTGTGAAAACACTATTTTTTTATGGGAAATGAGAACAAAGAATACACAGTATTAACTGTGCATTGTTAGAAATCATGATTTCCTACCAAAAGTGGCTTTCCTTTTTGGACCTGTGGAAAAAATCTGCAGTTTCCAAGCAGAAAATAGGATTAGGTGTATAAGGATTTAAAATGGAATTATTCACTGACACTAAGGAGCTAACTGTGATGGAAAAAAATTACAGAATCCCTGCAGAGTATTCACCAGAGGCAATGGAAATGTGCAGCAAGTTCTGGTTTCTACAGCTCTCTGAGATTCCATTTTGGGAGTAGTTTAACAGTTTATAGGGGAAAATAAAAAAGGTGTGGTTTATTCTGCATATGGCTTTTTCTTGTAAAAAATCAGATTTTTGTTTCAGCAGCCAAATAGAGGTAGTAATTTTCCATCAGAGAAATGGCTCAGTCCTCTTGGGCTGTGGGTGCAGGTGAGCAGATGCCATCTTCTCTTAGAACTTCCTCACAGTGTCTCCAAATTCACTGGATATTACCACATTATTTCTCTAAAACTTGAAACACTGTGATTTTAACTCATGCCACTTATCTGACTGAAAAGAAGTTTGAAAAAGGACTGTGATGCAGAGATCTTTGTAATAATCTAATGTAAGGGAAGGCCAGAACTTGGAAAGAAGTTGGGGTTGAGACTGAGCTGTCCAAGGAGGAGTAGCCTGACCACAGTGGTGTCACCTTTAGGGTGAGCACATTCTCTCTCCAGACTTCTTGACTCTGATGGGAGCTGAGACAGCCACCTCCCTTGTCCTGACTTATTTTTTTGTGCAAAGATCACCTGGCCTAATGTGGACTTACATGTGCAGCCAGTCCAAATGATGAGAGTGGAGGATTAGGGGAAGCAGGTCCTGTGTGGGTGACTCTTCCATCTCTATTCAGACAGAGAACCCCTGCAGCTCCATGGATTAAGCTTCAGCTCAGCCTAACTTGCAAGTCCTTGCTTTAGGTGAGGTGCATTCCTGGCAGAGGTGCTGCTTTACAGGCTGAGGGGTGTGGTTGATGGTCTAGAGGGAAGGGATGCCCTACAGAGGGACCTTCACAGGAGAGAACTGGGCTGGGGCTCAGTTCCACTGGGCCAAGTACAGGGTCCTGCACTTGAGTGAGGGCAGTCCCAAGGCTGGGCAGTGAAAGGATTGAGAATAGCCCTGCAGAGGATACTTGAGGGTATTTGGTGGATGAAAAACTAGATTTGTCCTGTCAATGTCCTCTCACAGCCCAGTAAGCCAATCCTATCCTGGGCTGCATCAAAAGCAGCACAGCCAGAAAGTCAGGGGAGATAATTCCACCCATAAACTCCCCTCTCCTGAGACCCCACCTGGGGAATGGTGTTCAGCTCTGGGGCCCCAAGCATGAGAAGCACATGGACCTGCACAAATGGACATGGACCTCCTGATCCAAGGAGGGCCACAGAAGTGGTCTGGAGGCTGGAGCACCTCCCCTGTGAGAATAGGCTGAGAGCTGGGGTTATTTGGTGTATGGAGAGATGAGAAAGCTCTGGGGAAACCTTTCAGCAGCCTTCCAGTACCAGAAAGGGGCCTACAAGAGAAATAGAGAGGGACTTTATACAAAGGCATGTGATGATAGGAGTTGTGGAGGACAGCCAAATGGGGAAAGTGGGCAGTACACCGGAGGGCAGGGCTGGTATTGTAGGGACAGTTTGGAGAAATAGGTTGGCACAAACATTATAAAGTCTGACATAAGTAAATTTGCCATCTTGCATCTGGGAAGGGACAAGCCTGTGCAGTCAGCAGGGGCTAGGGGCCTGTCCAGGAAGCAGCTTTGTAGACAATGACCCTGGCAGACAAACAGCTGAAGAGGAGGTGGGAATGTGTTCCTCTGCCAAAGAAGGTGACAGAGAGCTTTGGCTCTGCTAGCAAAGGTCTGGCCAGCTGGTGCAGGGAAATGATCCCACCCCTCCAGCAGTGCAGGACTGTGGCAAGAACACAGCACTCCAGGACAAGAAAGGCAGTGATACACTCGCCTGAATTCCTTGGAGGGCCTCCAAATTAATCACTGGGCTGGATCACAGGATGTTCAAGGAGAGGCTGAGAGAACTGGATTTGTTCACCCTTATGGAAGAGAAGGCTGAGGGGAGCCCTTATTTCTGTGTATAACTAGCTGGTGAGATGAGGGTACAGAGGAGATGGAGCCAGACACTTCCTGGAGGTGTACAACAGTAAGATGAAAGGCAACAGACACTAACTGGAACATCCTAAGATCTCACTAAATGTAAGAGAATTTGTTTGTTTGTTTGTTTTTCCTATAAGACTGGTCACACACTTAAACAGTCCAGAGTTTGTGAGACTTGATGACTTCCAGAAATCCCTCCCAACATAAATTATTCTGTAATTGTATGTTTTAATAATTTTATAGTCCAACACACATTTATAGTCATCTTTATTGCTCTTGTTGGTTGGTGCAGGGATAAAGAATGGAATTAAAGAACATCACCACGGTGACAGAATTCGTCCTGTTGGGCCTGACACAGAGTCACAGGCTGCAGTATTGTCTCTATGTGATCTTCTTTCTCATCTATGTAATTACCTGGCTAATGAACTTCACCATCATTGCCACTGTGGCTGTGGATCAGCAGCTCCACACACCCATGTACTTTCTCCTGGCCAACCTCGCTTTCCTTGACATCAGCGATTCCTCGGTCAACACTCCCAAACTGCTGTCAGGCCTCCTCACCCAGCACACAACGATCTCATTCAATGAGTGTTTCCTCCAGATGTTCTTCTTCCATTTCATTGCAGGTGCAATGTCTTTTTTACTCGTAGGGATGACCATTGATCGCTTTGTGGCCATCTACGAGCCGCTGCGCTACCTGGCTCTCATGGACTGGAACACCTGCACAGCCTTGGTGGCAGCTGCGTGGTTTGCTGGATTTCTCCATTCTGTCACACAAACTGCTTCTCTTCTCCAGCTCCCATTCTGTGGCCCAAACGTACTGGACAATTTCTACTGCGATGTCCCTCAAGTCATCAAACTGGCCTGCGCTGACACTCGCAGGGCTGAGCTGCAGATGGTGTTTAACAGTGGAGGGATCCTCATCACCCTGTTCATAATCTTGATTATTTCTTACNATTTGTTCACCCTTATGGAAGAGAAGGCTGAGGGGAGCCCTTATTTCTGTGTATAACTAGCTGGTGAGATGAGGGTACAGAGGAGATGGAGCCAGACACTTCCTGGAGGTGTACAACAGTAAGATGAAAGGCAACAGACACTAACTGGAACATCCTAAGATCTCACTAAACGTAAGAGAATTTGTTTGTTTGTTTGTTTTTCCTATAAGACTGGTCACACACTTAAACAGTCCAGAGTTTGTGAGACTTGATGACTTCCAGAAATCCCTCCCAACATAAATTATTCTGTAATTGTATGTTTTAATAATTTTATAGTCCAACACACATTTATAGTCATCTTTATTGCTCTTGTTGGTTGGTGCAGGGATAAAGAATGGAATTAAAGAACATCACCACGGTGACAGAATTCGTCCTGTTGGGCCTGACACAGAGTCACAGGCTGCAGTATTGTCTCTATGTGATCTTCTTTCTCATCTATGTAATTACCTGGCTAATGAACTTCACCATCATTGCCACTGTGGCTGTGGATCAGCAGCTCCACACACCCATGTACTTTCTCCTGGCCAACCTCGCTTTCCTTGACATCAGCGATTCCTCGGTCAACACTCCCAAACTGCTGTCAGGCCTCCTCACCCAGCACACAACGATCTCATTCAATGAGTGTTTCCTCCAGATGTTCTTCTTCCATTTCATTGCAGGTGCAATGTCTTTTTTACTCGTAGGGATGACCATTGATCGCTTTGTGGCCATCTACGAGCCGCTGCGCTACCTGGCTCTCATGGACTGGAACACCTGCACAGCCTTGGTGGCAGCTGCGTGGTTTGCTGGATTTCTCCATTCTGTCACACAAACTGCTTCTCTTCTCCAGCTCCCATTCTGTGGCCCAAACGTACTGGACAATTTCTACTGCGATGTCCCTCAAGTCATCAAACTGGCCTGCGCTGACACTCGCAGGGCTGAGCTGCAGATGGTGTTTAACAGTGGAGGGATCCTCATCACCCTGTTCATAATCTTGATTATTTCTTACATTGTCATCTTGCTTAAGATAAGGACGTGCATCACAGAAGGGAAGAGAAAAGCCCTGTCTACCTGTGGGACACAGATAACTGTTGTGAGCTTGATATTCATCCCCTGCATCTTCACCTATGCCCAGCCTTATAAGAAATACCCTAGGGACAAGGTGGCCTCTGTTGTTTATACTGTGGTCACTCCCATGCTAAACCCCATGATCTACACACTGAGAAACACTGAGATGAAAAAGGCCATCAGGAGAACACTGGGGAAAATATTTCTGTCAGGAGGAATACAGAAACCACACCGGACAGCAGATCCAAAGGCATCAAATCTGGTGCTTCCATGAGAAAACTCTGTTCACCACTGACATCCCTGCTCCTTCAGTTAGTGAGCAACTTCCTAGATGTGAGATGGGGACAACATTCACCTCCCATCAGTTTAGGAAGGTCAGGCACATGTTTTCTCACCCTCCATGGAGTATGGTGTAATGTGTAGGGCCTAATAAAAGTTGTTTGTAAAAAATCACCTGCAAAGACATCACCATGGCACACTCTGGATACTGACCAGGCAGGGGGCCCTACCCACACCCTTGTTCTCTCCTGTGGAAATCACAGCTGAGCCTTCCACTGCAGCACATCTCACTTCTCTTTAGCAGTCCAGGGTAGTTTCACCTCTAAGTTAGCACTGATGCCTTAAGGAACCTGGGATTAACACAACACACTTTTGAGATGATATTGGTGTAGGAGATAATGTAAAGGCTGGTCTTTATTGGAGACCAGTAAAGGTCCCTCCAGGGGCAGACATGGAAAATGTCCACAAAATTCCCACCCCCACCTGCGGTGAACACAGTTTTATAAGTTTAGCAAATTAGCAGATTTGACAAAAATCACCAATTAGAGGCATAAGAGGTGAGGTAATTTCCCTGCTTGGTTCAGCCCCTTTCTAAGCCTTCCCCCCTCAGATGGGAACTAAGCTGTGTTAATAAAAATATGTCCCCAAGAGCTGGTTTCAACCTTGGTTCTGAGGGAGAACCAAGATAGGATAGGGGCCTTGGAATGTGTTTTGTTGTTCTGCCTATCAGGGCAGGGAAAAGTGCTGGGAAAACTAGCTAGAATACAGAATACAGAATATAGAATATAGGCTGCAGAGCTACAAATAGTTGTGTAAAGAATACAGAGAATATATAAAAGAAAAAAGGCAAAAATCAATGTGACATCAGCACGATGGCATCTGCACATTACTGCTTTAGTAACTTCACCAGCAGTGTTGAGATAGAGAAAAAAGCATACTGAAAGTGCTTTAGTGGGAGAAAATTCTCAGAGCTGTAAGGATTATTTAGGTTTAGAGCAGTTTGAATTTAATTCCCTTAGAGAGACAAGTGAGAAATGAAATCCCTCTTGACAGTAGAAACAAAAATACCTCCCACAAAACATATAAACAACTGGTGGGAAGAGAAAGTGATATGAGGAAGTAGAATTCAGAATAAGAAAAAAAAAAAAAAGAGAAAAGTAAGAAAGTAATAAAAGCAAATGAGGAAAACACCTCCTTTTGTCACTATTTGATGGCTTTGTCAAAGGTCAAAATTTCATGTCATGTCTTAAAATCACAAAATTTCTCAACATTCTTTATTTTCTCCATCTGACCTTTCTTCCATGGGGAGCTGAAGGTTTATTGTGCTGGCTGTGTGTACAAACTGACTGATATTTAACTTGTCAGCTAACTGTGAATCCTTGCCCATCTGGCTGGTGCCCAAATGTCAGCACTGGCACCGGAGGCTGTGCCCAGGCTGCCTCTGATCTGAGCTGCTTCTCTCACTCCCTGCTGATGGAGGGTGGGCACTGTGTGCCAGGGACTGGAGAAGGATTTGTCTCTTTGCATCCTTTAGGTAACGCTCTCCTCCTCTCTTCAGAGTGTGTTGGTTGTTTCTGGCTCCAAGGGTGATAATCACAGAATTGTGGCATCAGCTGTGCTTCTGGAGTGCTAACTCGGGTGCCATGGGGTCTTAGTTAAAGCTGTAAGGTGCATGAATTTATTTATAATTATTTATTGTATTTATTATTTATTGTAACTTATATTATTTCTGAACCATGTGACCTCTAGGAGCCGTCACCTAGAATTCTCCAGATCACTTATAATATAAATTCAACAATTCAAGAAATTCAACTTCTTTTTCTTTCTTTTCTTTTCTTTTTCTTTCTTTTCTTTTCTTTTCTTTTCTTTTCTTTTCTTTTCTTTTCTTTTCTTTTCTTTTCTTTTCTTTTCTTTTCTCTTTCCTTTTCTTTCCTTTTCTTTTTTCTCTTTTCTTTTCTATTCTTTTCTATTCTTTCCTTTCCTTTTCTTTTTTCTTTTTCTCTTTTCTTTTCTTTTCTTTTCTTTTCTTTTCTTTTCTTTTCTTTTCTTTTCTTTTCTTTTCTTTTCTTTCTTTTTCCTTTTCTTTTCTTCCCTTCTTTCTTTCTTTTTCTCTCTAGTACACATTATATACTCTATATACACATGTATATTAACAAACCCCTTGTAATGTTAATAAAAAATTAAACTCAACACTGACCTTTAATATCATAAGCTAAATTAAAGAAGCAGCACATTCCAAGGATGTTAAAATTTCATTTTGTGTTTCTAGAGTGAAGAATCAAGTACTGCACCAATGACACATGACTATTGACTAATTTAGCTGTTTTCTTGGAGCCTCCTTAAGGAGATCAAGTGCACCCATGATAGGAGGTGATCTTGGCAGAACCAGAAGCTGTGGCAGCATGTCAAGAGCTCAGCAGCCCATATCAAGACAGACATTTAAATCAGTACTAATTCTTGTCAGAAAAAGTGAAGTAATTAATTATTAAATACCATTTCACACAGACTTCTGAAAATAATTAATAGAAAGAAATTAAAATGTTAAAACAGGTGGGTTTATAAAATGCATTCTTCCATAAAAATGCTAGAATCAATAGTTTACATATTGGGGTTGGGGAGATGAATCCAGGCACAAACTTCTGCCCTGATCTATTTGTGAAGCTGTGATCCACTGAATCCATAATTTAACCAGAACTTCCCTTTTTTACAGAGGAGAGAGGATGGTGCAAGTGAGCTCTGCTCTAGCAAAACCAGTGGCTGTTTCTTAGAGACCAAAAATCAGTGCTCCTTGCTAGAGGTGAAATTCTGATTGACACCAGCTAAAGACCTGTCTGGCTTTCCACCACAGCAGTGTCTCTTTGGGGTATCTTTGATGCACATGTGGCACATGGAAACAGGAAACAGAAGAGATGAATTCAGGAAAAACAGTAAATTGCTGATAGTGTTTGGAGGGAGGGCACTCCAGCAGATATAAAAAAGGTTTATTCCAAAGGGATGAATGATTTTGGATGTCTCTTTCTACTTGGACTGGAGTCTGAAACATCTTTAAAAGAGGCAAATTGAAAGCTTTAACCATTTGGAATGCAATGTCCCTTAAAGTGACTAACACTACTGTTACTATACTAGAGTAATTAACCTTTTTTTTTTTAAGAAATGCTTCTTTCAGTATTATCTTTTCAGAGAATAAAACAAGAAAAAAATTCTCTGTTTTTACAGAGGTAAAAGTAGATCAGCTCCCAGAAGCAAAGTCTGTAGAAATGTAAATGAAATTTCATTAGCTCTTTCTCCAGTGTTCTAATTATAAAGAAAAAAAGGTTTCAACAATACAGAGACAAGTTAAGTTCCCTAGAGGAGTCTAAGCAAACAACACTGCCAAATGCAATTAACCACTTTGTCATTAACTTGTTGTGAAGTTTCTGAAGTCAGGCAATGACTTCATCCTGAGATCACTTACATTGCCTTTCTCTGTTACAAGCAAACTAAACCAAAAAAAGAACATTATACTCAATTACACTGCCCTCTCCTGCCTTTATGGTCAGTTAACTAAATCAGGTGAAACCTCAAACCTTTCTGACAGAGACAGCCTTCAAAGATCAGTCTGACCACAGTGGTAGTGAAGATTTCCTTTGCTTGACCTCAATATGGAAACTACAGTTTGGATGTTGCAGGCTCAGGCCCAGGCTATTCACCAAGCCAGGGTGCCTGTTCTACTCAGAATAAACTCCAAAACCCTCCCAAATAAATACTCCTAGGTTGTGGCAGCCCTTTTCTCTGTGTGCCCGTGCAGATACCAGCTAATCCTCTTGAAACTGTCTTCTTTTCATGCCTGGATGAATTTCTCAAGCTGGGACACGCAGAATACTCTTGTCCTGTGACTCAGACTCCACCGTGCTTGGAGTGTGTGGGCACTGGACTGTATTAAATGCTGAGCTCTCGCTGGAAATAAGGAATGAGCATTAGTTAATCTTTCTTTCCTTTACTTTCCCCACACCTTAAATGAAAAACACGAGTCTCTGAAAGAGGTGAACTAATTTCCTTATCACTTTCACTCAGTGGACCTCTTTTCTGCTGGAAGGAAGGAATGGAAAACATATAGCAAGGGGGGAAAAAAGGCAAAGCCAAACACCTAGTCCCTATCAATTAGTCATGCTTAGCCTGAAAAGTTCATTGTAAGAGGAAAAAAAGTTCACTGTTCTCAGTAAAAGGGCGAGGTGAACTCCTGCAATGGAAGTGAGAAGTTCTAACCTGGATACCTGGACATGGGGAGTGGGGTGGGTTTCAGATGCTCTGTTTTAGAAAAAATGTCTGGTATATACATTGTACTCCTAAAGAAGAAATTGAGATGGAAATTCTAAATAATTTGCTTCTGAAGCAATGAAAAAGACAAAATGTTTACAAGTGTGAAATAGATCTTTGTGCCTGCAGTTTCCACTGAGCTAGTAAACCATCAAAACCCACCAAAAATGGAAATAAGGTTTTTAATCCGCACATTCATGGACAAGAAAATCTTTATTTCTTCATCAACACAGCCATCCCTCTGATTAGTATTTCTTTCACTTCTTTATTCCTCAGGCTGTAAATCAGGGGGTTTAATGTGGGAATTACAGTTGTGTATATGAGAGCAAGGATTTTCTTAGTGTCTTGTGTATTGCTGGATTTTGGCTGTAAGTAAATCAAAGTCCCACTCGCACAGTACAGTGTTACAACAGTAAGGTGTGAGGAACAGGTGGAGAAGGTCTTGTGTCTGCTCTCTGCAGAGGAAATCTTCAGGATGCTGGAGATGATGCAGGCATAGGACAGCAGGATGAGGCAGAATGGTGTGAAGATGACGAGCACCGTGGCTGAGATGATCTGCTTCTCGTACAGCGAGGTGTCAGCGCAGGAGAGCGTGATGAGCGGGGGAATGTCACAGAAGAAGTAGTCAATCCTCCTGGGCCCACAAAAGGACATTGTGAACACCCAGGCTGTCTGCACCACGGACACAACATTGCCACTGCAGCAGCACAGCAGCACCAGGGAGAGGCAGACTCGGCTGTTCATGACGGCAGCGTATCTCAGGGGGCTGCAGACGGCCACGTAGCGGTCGTAGGCCATGGCTGCCAACAGGTACCACTCAGTGGCTGCTAAAAACACCACACAGTAGAGCTGTGTGACACAGCCCGTGTAGGAGATGCTCCTGTCCTCTGCCAGGAGGTTCACCAGCATCTTGGGGACAACGACCGATGCTGTGGAAATATCCAGGAAGGACAGGACGCGGAGGAAGAAGTACATGGGCATGTGGAGGGTGGGGTGCACTGTGACCACGCAGATGAGAAGGTTCCCAAAGAGAGTCATGCTGTAAACTAAGCAGATTGTGAAGAACAGCAAGTGCTGAAGTTCTGGGCGGCTGGACAATCCAGAGAGGACAAAGTCAGTCAGCAGGGTGTGGTTTCCTGCATCTCCTTCCTCTGCTGGCTCCATCTGGGAGGAATCACATGGAGAGACCGTCAGAGCCGTCGTCACTGCACCAAGGTCAGGGTGCTGCAGCCAGTTACTCAAACAAGGAGTCTCTTGTGAATCCCTGGAGAGCTGCTGGATCAGAGGGTGTAACTCTAGAGCAGGCTGGGCTGAGCAGATTGAGAAGGCAATGGTTGTGTGTGCTGGAAGTGTCAGCGCCCTCCAAGTTCCATTGTTTGAGACGCCCACCAAGCCTTCCACTAAGAGGAGCTGGCATTTAAGGGGTGGCTCCATCATGGGTGCAGGGTTTATTGCTGTGAATATGCACTCCCCCCAGATGTCAGGTCTGTGCTCCCAGCTGGTCCCACAGACACTTTCTGCAGTGAGGGGAACGCCCAGATGACAACTGAAACACCCACAGACCCAAGAAAGAAAACCCATTTTGCTACCTTAGGGAGCAGTGGGCGTTGCTCCTTGCACTCTGTTTTTCCTGCTGACTGGACTGACAGGGCAGGCAGCCTTCCCCCAAGACATCTGAAGTTACCTTTAGTGCAGCTCAACTTCAGATGGAAGCCAGGGAAGTTCGGGCTGTGGGAAGTTTTGGCTCATATTCACATCAATCCCCAGCAGTCTGTGGGACAGAAATACTTCAAAGAGCCCAGATTTGGGGAAAGCACTCCCAAACAGAGCAAGCAAAAGCTGTGAAGGGAAGACCTAAGCCAAGCCCTGTCCACCAAAACACCCACAGACTAAAGAAAGCAGCACCAAAATAAACCAAACCAAAATTCTGTCTGTACACAGGCAAAGGAAGAAGGAATAATTTCAAGGTAGAGGCACCCAAGGAGAATGATAAGAAAGTGCAGAGGGTGAAGCTCAGTTCCATCCTCTTCATGACTCACACGGCCTCGTTACCCTGAGGAGCGTTGCTGTGTTGGGATGTTCACGCAGGGCTGGACCAGCTCTGTTTTTCTCACTGCCCAGGACGGGAAACTGAGGCACTGAAAGAGAGAAGAGATCAGCCTGCCCCAGAGGAGAAAGGGGTGGTTAATTCTGCACCCTTCAGACTCACCATCTCTTACCAAAGGGGCACCAGCCACTGCCCTGCACTGGCAAATCTCAAGGCACAAAATGCATTTTGGTGCCAGAAATGTTTCCATAAGTGGGGACAGAGGGGGGAAGCACCTTTTGCACTGTGCACACGTGGACCACGTCACCAGAGCTGGCACGCAGAGTAGGACACAGCCTCGAAGGCAGAGCAGTGCACACAGCTCTGCCATGGCTCCATCACTCCTCGGACTGGCCCTGTCTGATTTCCCCTCCAGGCTCTGAGTTACTCACCCAGGACATCTTTTGGCTGTGAGTTTCATGGCATGAACACAAAGGTGCAAGCTGTGGATCCTGGAGCCGCAGATGAGGTTAACACACAAGCACAATAAAGAAACTCCTAATGTTCTCAGACATTTGATGGCCTGATGTATCTAAAAGGGATCTTTCTGGGTTCGACTGTTTCCATTAACACAGGAATGCAAAAACATTTTTGAGTGATATCTCCATACAGCCTATGCATGACAGACAGAACGACACAAAAAGCTCCCTGCAGCCTCTAACAGCACACATTCACACTGGTTCTCTTAACTTGTTAGATCCTTGTAGCTGAAGTGGAAACTACCCAATTCTGCTCTCCAAGCCCACATGAAAGTTTTAGACTAATGCTTTGATCATTAGCTCTTTGCTAAAGTCAGCAACACTCACAGCAGCCACTGCTTTACTGACAGTTGGTCTTTTATTGCCTAATTCAGAACACCTCTCAGAAACAACCCTCAATTTATGCAATTTTTGTGTAGTGACTCTGAGGCCCTTTAAGTAAATTTTGGCCTTAGTTATTTCGGCCTTAGTTCTCCCTTGGATTTTCTCTATACATTCACAATAGACATTTTGAAGTAAAGTGTCCTACCTCCAGCAGTTCTGCCATCCAGTGCCTCCAAAATGGGTCATTCAGATTTTGATAGAAGTATTTTCCTTGTTTTCTTGCATTAGGGACGGTGTTGGGCTGATGATTCCTATGTCAGCTTACATTGCAGGTTAAAAATTATATTTTAAATGCAGATGATCTTCTGTCACAACTTAAATAATCTGTTGACATTAGTATGTGGCATATACCACAGAAAGTCAGCCAAAGACTTGTCTCACAGAGAGGAAGAAAAGGAATTTGTTAGATTTGCTTCAACTCAGTTGAATTGGCTGCAGCAGAAAAGGTAGAGATCTAAATGCATCTCTATTTTTTGCCCAAGAAGGGAACAGCTGAGCTGCCTCTGACACCTGGTTTAAGCAGTCTCTTGAAATCCCTAATTCCCCTACAGGTGGGATTGATTTAATCTGATTTCAGAAATGTCAGGGATGGTTGTTCCGAGCTGTGCTCCCTCTGTGGCCAAGGGGATGTAGCAAACAATGACACCCTCACAGCAGCACTGAAATGCTGTTCTGGGTGGCAGCCTTCCCTCCGTTGTCTGTAAAGTGGGACCAGAGGGACTTCTGCAGACACAGGCACCTCGTGTCTTACATGTCTAAGGCTATGAACTCTGCCTCCTGCTCCAGCTGCTGATTGATTGTTAACCTGAAAGGCCTGAGCAACAGCTGGAAATATCAAGGGATGTGTGACTGACTCCAAGGACAGAATTAGCCTGGTGAAGCCTGCTGCCTTTGTTTAATTGGGCTGGGTGGCTTTAGGGGCTGCGCTGTCTCTTGTAGGAGAGATTTCATTCAACTCCAGCCACTCACATTTCATTCTTCAGTCTTAAGTGACTACTTGTCAGCTGTGAATCATTCACCCCTTCCTTCCTTCCTTCCTTCCTTCCTTCCTTCCTTCCTTCCTTCCTTCCTTCCCAAAACAAATACTGGTCATTTCCTATCAATTACAGTAGGAAAAAAGAGCCAACCAAACAAAAATCAGATTTGATTGGAATTGCATGAATTAAATCTGTACCTAGTACCAACCTAAGAAGAGTTTTGAGTAGCATCCTCCCCTGATGTGGTTGGAGACACCTGGTCTGGGAAAAGACTGGTAAGAGAACCAGAGAGTGAGGACCAAATTTGCATCAAAGGCAAAGGGATCAATAACTAATAGGAGATCAAAGTGTAGGGGAGGAATGAAGATCCTGCATTCAATGACTGAATCTTCTAATTTCACAGAATTTGCTTCTTATCCCTACAAGAGAGGTTAGCAAACAGAGATTTCTTTTCTGTAGCTGTGTGATGGCATGGAAATGCTGGTGATCTTCTGAGCCAATCCTCCTGTGAGGTCTGCAGAGAGGAAAAAAACACTCTAAGGATGGAATCCATGTGAATTTTTCAGGCCTCCAACTACATCTGAAATTGTGCCTTGAAGGCCTGATTCTGCCTTTGGTAATCGAGAATGGCCTCCTTTGTTCACCTCAGAATACCCACTGATAATCTATCTAATATTTATGCTTTTAAAGTTTCTTATTATAAAATCAGAGCTTTGGTGAAGAACACACAAATCATTAACCAGATCATTTACCATTATCAGAAATTATTCACCATGATTATGTGCTCAGTCTCAGGATAGTGGCCACGATTTTCCCTCATTCTTCCTACGACTTATATTTTTATATAAAATATGAGACATAATTATCGATATATATTTATATAAATATATAAAATATAATGTAATTGTTACATATATAATATTAAATACATATATTTAATGATATATAATATATAATAGTAATACTATAGAACAATATTATTAATATAAAGAATATATAATAATACCAATAATAAATAATAATATCAATTATTATTAATATAATAATATTAATAATTATTAACATAATTATATTCCT